>JBAMMX010000028.1:8280049-8508357 GCA_037126225.1 Dillenia turbinata | reverse complement strand
CTTAATATGAGGAAGAGAAAGTAGAACCTGCAGTGATCCAAGACAAATAATCTTCCATGGGAACTTGTTAAGTTTCAATTACTAGTGTAACATGCAATCCCCACAGGAGAAATAATTAAAAAGCATCATCTTGTCAAACCTGCCTAGGAGCTTGGTCTCTATCACCAAGGTAAATGAAAATTTCCCGACAGATACAAACAAGATCAGCACTGATAATTTTTTTTGATTCTGGTGCCAATCCTCGTATAATTGCACAGAACAGTTCCTTGGGGAAACAAATCCCTGAGAAGCTCTACATTGTTTGATAGGAATAGCAAGAAGAACCACAGCTCTACAGAAGGTGCAAATCCTAGTCACAGCTTCACCATCTGTCCAAGAAAATGCTTTCTATACTCAATTCTAGCACAGGAAGGGCCATCATTTTATGCTTCAATAGAAAACTGTAAAGAGAGACAACAAAGTCAGGAGAACCTAAAACCAAAAATGAACAAAAGAAAAATCATTAGAGGCGAGAGGAGATACGCGATCATAGAGCTTGAGGAGCAAATGCTTCCAAATCTTTGAGAGAAGATGTATCAACACGATCAATATGTCCAGACTGTTCCAATGAAGGAAGCCCTGTATTTAATCCTGGTGAAGCTAAAACTAGAGAGAGGGAAAGGAAGAAAACATCTCGCGGGTTAAATATCAGAAGCAGCTTTTCTTCCAGTACTTCTAGTCTCAAATCAGATCCAGTAAGTATACCTTAGTTTATCTGGAACCTTTGCTCTGCCCCTTCATGAAGAGAGCTAGACCATGAGCAACTAAGAGCGTGCTTACAGTGATGAAATAATGGGTATAGAAGCTTTGTTAACCATACCTCCCATGAACTGGGAGGACAGAATTTAACCAGTGGAATCATCACTGAATGGACAAGTTGTCTGATGTGCTTAAACTCCATTGACTGTATACTCTCCACAAGTGATGCCGCAGCAGCATTTGGATCCAAACATTTGAAAAATGGATCTCCAATGGTTGCTGACAAATAAGTACATTATACCTACAGTGAAATTTGCATTAGCATTAATCAAGAAAAAATTACAATAAACTATTAGAATTGGGTTTCCTGCTTGCTAAACAGTGTATACTGCTGTCAGCTATAAACACAGAAAAAGGCACCCACTTTACAGGCGTGCCCACTTTTAAGATGTGTTAAAAAAGCTTGCTTGTTGGAGCAAGCACCAGCCTCAGAGGAAGGCACAGAAGCCATCCATCTCATCAACCCAGGATACAGGCATCTTCAACTCTGAAGATTGGGTACGGATGGAGTAGAAAGAAAATTACACATCTTTAACAAGTTTAAAACAGACATGTAGAAGAAATCTCAGAAGACCATTTAAATTGCTGCTGGATGCATTTCTTATGGGGTTCATAGAAGCTTGTGTTTCATGGTGTTTTGTCAATTTTTCAAATTATATAATTTCAAATCAACACGTTCAGTAGGTTATTAGTTTTAGAAATCTTCAGTGTACATGTTACAAGGACATTTGACTGGAAATATTAGTAAATGAAATGTGTGTGATGAGGCATTGGCCGCTGTTTTTGTGGGAGAGGTGGTGATTGTTGAAAATATGAAGCTTTTAAGTCCTGTCCAGATCCATTGTAGACAGGTCAATGACCCTAATTTTGGGCCCTTTTTTGCCCATGAGGATTGCATTTTTTCTTCTGTTTTTTGGGCTTATATTTGTCCCCTTGTAAACCCAAAAATGTAAGAAAAAAGGCCCAAAGAAAGGCTCAAGACAGCCCATGTAGGTTGTCATTAAAACTCCAACAGCTCAAAGAGCTATTGGAGTCCAACGGCTAGTATGCAGAACCAGCCGTTAGAGAGCCGACTGTCTGCCCTCTCTCTTGCCTAGGTGTTCCTACTCCACAAATAAGCACATCTATGTTTGTTCACCTCCATTCTTCTTGATGCCACCAATTACAATGAACACAAGCAGAATCTTTGAATCGGAAAGGAAGATCTCCAAAATTAAAAGAAACGAAGGACTCTCTCAGAGTGCTTTGGCAAATATAAAGATTTGTGGAATGAGCTCAACTTGTTGAGACCTCCTACCCCAAATCCCAAAACTGTTCCTCAAAGAAATGATGAAGATATGATGTTTGGGCTTCTCATGGGTCTTGGAGAAAAGAATATGCCTCTATCCGAGGAAAAATTCTTACAATGAAGGTATTTCTTTCATTCCAAGAAGTTCAATTCACGATCCAAAGGGTCCAAACCAACGTGAAGAGGTTGGAAGAAACAACCAAAACCAAATCTGAGGCATAAGAGCTTCAACGCTGCCTTAGATGGGCTTATACGGCCAGCAAGGCTCAACAACTTGGCCAAGAAGGATGTTTGCTCTCATTACAAAGAAGAATGGACATAGAAAGGAAAAATGCTGGTTCCTCCACCCTCATTTGAGATCAAAATCCACAAAAAGGAGCCAAGAACAACCAGCTTACGCTCAACAAGCCTCCCAAGTTGCAGCCCTTGAAAGCAAAATGGAGGAAATGCAAGAAACTTCTCAAGCAAATAGCTCTACATTCTGGTAACCATCAAAACTTCTCTAATCTTGAAAATTGGCAGATAGATTCTGGTTGTGATAATGGTCAAGGACAAACACAAAGTTAATAAATTCATTCCTAATCCTTGACCATAAGATTGTCATGGTTGCTAATGAACAAAGATTAAAAGTTGATCAAATGGCAGAAGTTGAACTTTTGGGGAAGAAAACAAAAGCGTTATATGTGCCTAAGTTCAACTCCAATCTTTTGTCCATAAGCAAAATCACTGGGGACCAAGACTGCAAAGTTGTTTTTGACCCTAATCATGTTGTATTTCAGAATCTCAAGTCAAATTGCTTGATTGGCAAGGGGGTCTAGGAAGAATTTTCATGTGCCCGGATCAAAAAAACCAAGTTTTTGCTGTCCAGCACGTTTTGGGCATTCTGGAATCCAAGCTTTGAAAAGACTATTTCCCAAAAGAAATAGAAGATAGACATTACAAAACTTGTATGAATGGCAAACAAATTAGAATGTATTATCCAATTTCGAATACAATGTATGAAAATGCTTTTGAATTAATTCATTCTGATTTATGGACTTCTCCCATTGTGTCTTATAATGAATTCAAATACTTTATAACGTTTATTGATCATAAAACTAAATACACTTTGGTATACTTATTGACCACAAAATCAGAAGCATTCGAAGCACTTAGGAGTTATTATAGATACGTAACCAAACAATTCAATGCCAACATTAGAATCCTTAGGTCCGACCATGGAGGAGAGTACACAAGTCATTCACTTGAAAATTTCTTAGAAGATAAGGGGCATTGATACACCAAAAATCATGTGTTTATAACCCTCAACAAAATGGGGTTGCTAAAAGAAAAAAACAGACACTTAGTAGAAACAGCTAGAGCGATAATGTTCCATGCCAATGTGCCTAAGAATTTTGGGGCTAAAGAACCATAAAAGTACTGCCCATCTCATTAACTTCATGCCCACAAAACATGCTAGGTGGTAAATCTCCCTTAGAAGTCCTTCTCAACTGGAAACCGAATATTTCTCACTTGAGAGTTTTTGGATGTACATGTTATGTGCATGTACCTGAACATTTAGAGACAAACTGGACAAAAAGGGAAGGAAATGTGTTTTTCTAGGGTACTCTACATTTGAAAAGGGATATAAATGTTATGATCCTTCAACTAACAAACTAAACACATATAAAGATGTGAGGTGGAAAATTAATTCTATTTTGCAGATCCCAGATCTCAAGGCACTCTAACAGAAAACATCTACCCCAAGTAATTGGAATATTCAAATTCTGTCCATCAATATTAGTAAAGATGCTAATCAAAGAAGATGAGGTACAAAGTCAAGACCAAGTGGGAATGAAAGAGAAATGGAAGAGGATCAAAATTAGAGAGTTTCAAATAGTGATGAGAAAAAGAGGGTCAAGGAAGAAAAATGGAATTGAGGATTTCGATGAAAAAGTAGTTGGCTCACCTCCCTCTCTCTTGGACCCCTAAGGAGATCAACTAGGACAAGGCGACCTCACTTTAGAATGTAAGTTCTATTATAAGTTCTATTATAATTCTCACTCTACAACTTATCCTCTTTCTGAATTTTATACCACCTGTAATGTATCATCTAGCCACCAAGCTTTCTTGAGAGGCATAGATCAAATGCAGGAGCCAAAGACCTTCCCAAGCTACGGTGCTATCCCCAGGTGGCTTAAGGCTATGAGAGATGAATTGGACGCATTAACAAAGAAAGGAACATGGGAGGTTACATCACTACCCCAAGGAAAGAAGCGATGGAGCTACAAATGGGTTTATGAGATAAATCACAAAAGTGATGGCTCTATAGAACAATACAAGGCAAGAGTGGTAGTAAAGGATTTACTCAAGTTTATGGAATAGATTATAAGAAAACATTTGCTTAATAGCCAAGATAGACACAATCTGAGTCTCGATGTCTCTTGTTGTTAATCACTCTTGGCCTATGTTTTAAATGGATATGACCAATGCCTTCTTACAAGGGGACTTAGAAGAAGAGGTCTACATGGTGATGCCTCCGGGACTTCCTCAACAAGAAAACATGGCGTGCAAATTGAAGAAGGCAATTTATGGGCTCAAGGAGTCTCCTAGAATATGATCGCCTAAACTTCCCTCCAACTTTTCTTAGTAATGGTTTTAAGAAATGCAATAGTGATACATCTTTTTTCATTAAAAATCTCAATGGTAAAATCATTATTGCATTTAGTCGATGTTGATGATATAATCATCACCGGAAGCGACATGAGCCTAATTAACCAAGTAAGAAATTCCCTACAATCCTAAATTTGATATTAAAGACTTGGGAAAACTAAAGTACTTCCTAGGTATAGCACTTGCCTATTGTCCAATTGAGCTTGTTCTATCACAAAGGAAGTATGTGCTTCATCTTTGCGGGAAATTGGGAAACAAGGGGCAAAACCTCCTTGTAGTCCCATTAGCTCATCCACCGGACTTAGATGATGAAGAAGCATTTAAGGATGAGCAAAAGGTACCAAAGACTAACGGAGAAGCTGATTTACTCATGATAACCAGACTGAATATGAGCCAAATTAGCCAACACAAGCACAATTCAAAGAAGAAGCATTGGAGGACTGCCAAAAGGATTCTTCATTATCTGACAGAGTTCTCCCGGAGATAGAATTTGGATGAAAAAGAAGGGCTTCGAGATCCTGGGCATTGTGATCACCCAGTTGGGCGGGCAACTACGAGGATGGGCGATCAACAACCAAGTATTGCATGTTCGTGGGAGGTAACCTTGTAGCTTGGAAGAGCAAACAACAGCATATGGTATCCAAGGTCCAGCGCCAGAAGCCGAGTATAGGCTATGGCTGCACCTTGGCAGTGAAATAGCTTGGTTGAAGACCTTAGTTTTTCATTGCTCCTACTCCAGTCAAGCTCCATTGTGACAATCAATCCATAATTTCACATAGCTTCTAATCCAAGTCTTCCACGAGAGAATACAAAGCACATCAAGGGTGGATTGACATTTTGCTCAAGACAAAAGATTGAAGAAAAACTAAACATCACACCTCCCAGAGAAAAGCGATGATCAAGTTGCTGATATTCTTACCAAATCGGGACAGCCAACCACATTCACAAATGCATGGGCAAGTTGGGTGCCAATAACATATACCCTCCCAACTTGAGGCGGAGTGTTAAAAATATGAAGCTTTAAGTCCTTCTGTCCAGATCCCTTCTAGACAGGTCAATGTCCCTAAAATTGGGCCCTTTTGCCCATGAGGATTGTATTTTTTTCCTTCTGTTTTTAGGGCCCATATTTGTCCCCTAAAACCCAAAAATGTAAGGACAGCTCATGTAGGCTGTCATTAAAAACTCCAACAGCACAAAGAGCTGTTGGAGTCCAATGCTCTAGTGTGCAGAACCTAGCGTTAGACAGAGAGGGCTGTCTGCCCTCTCTCTCTTGCTTCATCTCTCTTGTCTCTCTCTCCTCTATAAATAGCAGTGTCCTTTGTTGTTCTAAATATGAAAAATTCTCTCAATAAAATTCAGAAATTATGACCCCCAATCTTTAAGTCTCTCTTTACTTTTCTTTAATGTAAAAATCTTAGAAAAACAACAGTGATGATGGGTCAGAAGTAGTGATGGCTTCATGGTCGGTAAGTAGATCCTCACTGTAGTGAGAATGTTTTGTGCTACAATGATATGCAGGTGAGGCAATGATAGTGATGGACAGTGAGTGGGAGGTAACAAGAAGGAAAGTGGTCATGAAGGTGGTGGTGGTTGAAGAATGATGCAGTAGATAGTGAAGAGTCAAAATCCTCAGAAAGATGGTCCAAAAGCAACATCAGTTTTACAAGAAATCCAATCCCAATTTCCGATATAAGATTGAATTTTACTGATTCAGAAATCCTTTTATCTGATACCACCCCGACCCCCCAAAAAAGGCCAAATTTATGTTCATCCAAACACATCCTAAAACCAATTAAACTCCAACTCCAGAATGTAACACGCACATAATTCATTAAAACAGTTACAAACATGTACAGGATTGGATCAACCACATGATGTTGAATGCAGCACAACCCACAACAAATTTAACCTCTAAATTTGACAATGGCAAGAATGGAATCAAGTTAGATGTTGAACAACAAAGTTCAAATTACTGTTAAATTATATATCATACGTACCCACTATCTCTGATGCCTTTCAACCAATTCCTTATGTCAGTTTCATTTGTCTCAGCATACCCATCCTTATTCATGTCAGCCTGTGTGCCATCACCAAAGTCAGTGTGCCCTTCAGCAATTTGGGTTTCCCTCCCCCAAAAAGAGTACTTCTTTCAATATCGCTCATGATCATTGCAGCTTTGATCTCTGCAGGCAATGTCTGAGATACCGAGGAGACCAAAGAGAATGTATCGAATGAAGCAGCTGCAGATCACGAAGGGTGTGCAACAATCATCAGCATATTTTTCCTTACGAATTCATATTGCCTAACTAGCAATTTGCTATATAACCTTATATTATGGTGTATTACCAATATGTGCATGCATACGTAAATAAGTATGTCTCTATTGGTCATCATCGAATAAATGATTAAGAATGAAATGCAAACACGTGAGTTGGAAGTGAAGCTGTTACTTTTAAGAGAGGAGGTAGCATCCATGACAAATGTGGTGCCATAGGATGTGAAAAGGTGGAATTTAACACTGAGCTATTATTCGGATCCAGATTTCCTTTTCTCATGCCACTCCTCTTGAGTGCTCTCTCAAAAAATGTTACTGTGTGATATATTAGCCACATATATTGTGTCTCAGAACATAATCGAACAAGACCACCAGGTTCTGATAAATAAGTTATCTGCCAGTCAAGTTGAACCCACTGTTGGCTCAATGGCTCAAGTAACCAGGCTAAAACTTCTTGTTGCTGTTGAATCCTGCACCCAAGTAGAGATAAAGAAAAGTATCACATATAAGATATCAGTGACTTGGTATATCAGGTAGCTGTGAAAAGGTTATTACCCAGCAGCAGATGCCATAATAAGAAATGCTTCACCCAGAATATTATGCTCTGAACAGCAGACGTTCTTCTCTTTGAAGGCGTGCCATAGTTTCAGCAATCCCCTATAAAAAAACACCATGACATTATTCACAAAAATGGACAAATATATGGCCTCTGTTTTTTCAACATGACAAAACATGCATCAGAAGAATTATAAAAGAGGGGTGTGTGTGTGTGTGTTTGTGTGTGTGTGTGAGAGAGAGAGAGAGAGATGATCCTCAATAAGAAAGGAAAGTATCATTTAAACGGCCTAAATTATAACACTGAATCAATGGAACTTAATAGGCCCCAAATGATTTTTATGCAAATCTAAAGGAACAGTTCTACCCCTCTCTCCATAAATAATGGTCATTAACAAATAATACATAAGTCCACAACTCCTGTTGACATCTTATTAAGATGCAGTATGTCTTCAGGGTTTCTTAAGAAGCAGAAACTGAAGTAGTTATGTTTATTAACCTATCTTGTACATGGGCATGGAGCACAGACTAGCATTCCAAAGATGAACTTGTTCAAGAAAATACATTTTATATGTGACCAACACATAGGCAGATGTTAGCACCTTCATGTGAGGCAAAAAGGCTTTTGTCAGCAGCTTTGCTATCCGAATAATCGACGTACAGATTTGCAGTCGTGCATGCCGTGCACTGCTTGTTGCTGGATCCCAAAGAATTGAAAGGCAGAAGGTTACATACCATCATAAGCTTCATTTGAACAATAACAATCAGAGTGTAATTCATGAGCAAGCAGAACCTTTACAACATGAGG
The DNA here is from genome assembly GCA_037126225.1 of Dillenia turbinata. Classification (NCBI taxonomy): domain Eukaryota; kingdom Viridiplantae; phylum Streptophyta; class Magnoliopsida; order Dilleniales; family Dilleniaceae; genus Dillenia; species Dillenia turbinata. Next base: position 8,499,981 of record JBAMMX010000028.1, on the reverse strand, counting down.
AAGAGATGTTAGAAGCTCAAATAATTTACTGATGACACTGCCAACTGCATCTGGGAAAAACTTTAAAAAGGGACCCAGTGCATCTAAATAACGCCCAAGCAATTCCACTAGCAAAGGATCGGTCCACTTCAACAAGAGAAGCTGCTGGAGCAAACCTTCATTTGACAGTAACCAGAAATTTTCATCAAATTTCTTCAGGCTGATGGCAAATTTAAAGTCCTAAAATGATGAATAAGCAACTAGAAAACCTTCAAATATTCTGCCCAACATGAGCTGCATTTCAGAATTGCTGCCGAATTCATTTGAATCATCAAAAACTGCAATTATAACGTTTTCTAAAGCCAATTGCATACTTCCATAACAGCAAGATCCTGATTTTTTTTAATTGACAGAACTTGTTAGTGCGAGAAGCAAATAGAAGAAAATAGGAACTTGATACAAGTTATCCTGTTAGACCTGAGGGGCATTGGAGCAAGCAAGCGGTCTTTAATAATTGCAACATTTCTCTCAGAAACCTTGGCAGCAGCTATAAGGGGTTTCTCTGAAGCAACAAGACGAATCAGCTCCAACTGCATTAAAGACTCATGTATCAGCAAATGAACAAGAAAAAATGAAGGCAATGGACATTTAAAAACATTTACAAATTTACAGAAAATAGTAAGGATAGTGATATTTTCAACCATGGATGACATACTGCCATGACAGTGCAAGACAGAATCCTGCCCGGAGATCCAAAATCTGATCTATATACTTATAAATTTGGCTTGAAAAAAATGGTAACAAAACCAGCACAGCCGGAGCTCAATTCAATTTTCACTCACTTAAAGCTCATTGAAGGTAAGCTCATCCCATCAAACTAGCTGAGGTTGATGCGACTTTTGGTGGTTATGACAAATGTCAGGATCTCCAGGACCAAACACTATTATTTCTCACTCAAGGAGCAAGAACAGTTTTTAGCTTCCTTGAGATATTGAACAGCCATGATTTTTAAAGGCTCAGGTACTGAAGATGTAAAAAAAAAAGGATTGGAATCTTTCACATGCTTTTGGTCTCTGTATATTCTTTAACAAGGGATATCCATAAAGAGAAACAAAGATAAATAATAGCCCCTCTCAGTTTTGAGTTCACTGACAGTTAAGTTCACATCCAATTATTATGCAACATGTCATATACAGAACCTGTGATTGTAAGACTAAATGAACTACTCAACTCGGCTCGTCTTGTGGATTAGCTTTTAAACTTTTAATAACTCAAAATAGCTATTAATAACCATGTAAAACCTACCAGCCTAGAACGATATTGACTAAATTCTCCCTGCCCTCAAAATCATCACTCCACAACTCTAGGGCCCCAAGAGAAAGTGCTGTCTCAGCAAGAACCTTTTCTCTCTTGAGCAAGCGTATAAAAGATGTATCCAAAATAACAGCAAAGATGTCATCATTCACAACATTTAAAATCTTCCTCTTTTCATGTTCAGCTTGTCCAGAACCAGAGCTTGAACTACTGACAGCTGAATTTTCTCCAGTTGCATGGATAATACTTTTTGGCTTGGGTGTTGAATCCCTCACTAGTGCCTACCAAAGCAATATATTAAAACAAGATACTCAAAAAGAAGAAAACTTAAAGAAAAAAATTGCATGGGCAAGAAGGAATTTGCAATGGAAATAAATATTGTGAATGATTTGCAAAAATTATCAACATACCAACCAGAAAGGAAGAGATTGAAAATGAAGCCCAAACTTAAAATGTTGAAAATAGCCCAACATCTGAAAAGCAATTGCAGATTTTATTAACATTGACAGAGATTCCTGTTTGTCGTCAGTAGTATACAATCCAAGAAACATCAATACACAGAGGGCAATAGAAAATTTCAGATGCAATTGCAAAATGAGCTGAAAAAAACTTGGGATAAAATACATGAAACAAAGAGTTAAAAATAAATCTACTTATGATATCCCTGAAGTGAACATGGCTGATGAATATCTAAAACTGTCATAGTTCACATGCCGTATGTGGCAGGCAATAGCGAGATGCCCATAAAAATGGTAAACAATGGAATTAGGTGAAAGAGAAAGACTATCATCTCCAGCAACACTCTTGAAGTTTGAAAGCTATACACATGGTTAAATCAATAGGCTTTCAAGGGAGTACTTTTGCCGGTTTAATTATCCATGAAAAATAACATGAGATAATGTTGCAATTGATTTTTATCTAATGCAATTACCTGTTGAATATAAAGAGAAAGGGCAGAGCTATCTCCCATAATACATTGCAAGTTTGTAGAACCCAGAGACACCATACTCTCGCATATATACTCTGCAAATTCAAATTCACTTTCTTCAATAGCCCCATTGTAAGTCATGGATCTGTGCAAGAACTCCCCAGAAACTTTCATCAAGATCTGAAAGACAATGCCCATTGCAGAATCAAATTCAGAACTAGAGGCATCAGTGGGTCTCTTCCTGCAAGGGCAAACATATTAATAAGAAAGTTTCCCAGAGCAAAGTGTAATATACAACAAAGACGTGTATATCTTCTTGAGTGTGTATGTGTAAGAGGGCAGGTAAGTAAATTTTGCATACCTTGGAGAGACAAGTTTAAAAAACTCACATGCATGAAGACGGAAGTCAGGAGAGGAAAGCAAGAAACCACATCTGTTAAGAGAAAGGGAACAAAGTGGGTAACCCATCATCCAATAAAATAATTCTGAAATCATGAATATTCAATTTAATCTTACCCATGAATTATGCCATATTTTGCAAGATCAGGTATAGGGGCCCACTCAGCATATGCATTTGCAGCATTGAGAGCAGCAGTAACTGTAGCTACATGTTGTTTTGCAAGGTCCAGTTGTTGCCTGCCTGCTTCACTTAAGGCCGCCCCAAAGTGCCTTTCTAGTATCTGATAGAAAAACTTAGGCATCAGAAATTGGATCTTATTAAACATGAACAAAACATCAACCATACATACTGTGTATAATAAAGGTAATATTTCTGGTAAGGACTGAGTAAGCCCACGCAACAAGAACCTTCGCCTATCACCTGAACAATACATAGAATCAGGGAAAAAGGCAAGAAACATTACAGAGAAAGAAAAAAGGTGAAGTTTCAGCAAACACAAAAGCTTCTTAATTTTAATTGTCATGCATGTCCCCCTACATGGTTGGTTGATTGGTAGGTCTAGGATGGGAATAGATAATAGAAGGATCACTATTTTCAGTTCTCAAGAGCAACATATGGACAATTGCATAAAGAAATCAAAATAAAATATTATTTATATTTATATATATACCGCATTCAAGCACACAAACAAAGATAACATCATGCTAAAATGTACCCAAAGGAAAAGGAAACAATGAAATAAATACTAGTAAGTGTAAGGTAAACCTTCCAAATCCTCGTTGTGAACAGTAATGTCTTCAGGAAGCCATCTTAACATCATTGAAACCAACTCAGCCTGCATATAGATAAAACACATCAGCTTAGTTACTCTACTTGTACTAAAATCAGCAAAATCTTGTGCGGTGATTATTTGTGGATTTTTCAATCACATATAAAAAGAGAGAGAGAGAGAGAGAGAGAGAGATGATATTTACTTGGGAAGGGCCATTGTTACTTAGGGAAACTAAAGATGGAAGCAGCAGTTGCTACAGATCTAGGCCTTCTCTTCTCACAATCTGTTGTAACAGAGCATCATAAAACTGAAAAGGATTCATCTTTTTTATGAAGAATTTCATCAAGAGCAATAATAAGGAGAACCTCGGCGACAAGAGCCGCAGCCTGACTCTTCAAAGCCCATTCTTCACAAGGGCTTGCAATCTCAGACATCAAATCAACAGCAACATTAGCAAAGTTCTGCCTCTCTGTAGAACTTAATTCCTCCCCACCGTAGCCGCACCAGATGCTACAGAAAGAATTAATATCGACAACCATGCAATGAACCAACCTTAGTACACTAACAATGAATACTAATTAAAACACAAAATGAACCAGTTGGGTGGCAAATTGTCAAAAGATTATGTGTTCCCAGATGATTGTCATTGATTATTGAGGTCATGATCGAAAAGGTATCTGTCATCACAGCTTCAACCACACCCACACAAATCTACATTGCATGCATATTCAAATATGCATATCTACATGTCTCTGCATGTCTATGGGTATACAAACATACAAACACATCTATGATCACTCCTTGCTTAAAGGAGTAAAAGTCATCTAGATTATAAGAGAATAACATCCATCCATCCATCCATGTAGACATCCAACTACTGTGTAGCATATAATTAACAATACAATGCCAATGAGCTTTAGCTCATATGGCACTACACCCCTTCCCCTTGTAATAGACTCAGGTTCGAATCTCACTATATACAAAAAAAAAATAATTAACAATACAATGTTTGACAATGTCCAAAAAGAAACTGAACTCCGAAGGTTTAAAAGCAAACACATTATGAGTATACTTTTGCATTTACTCCAGAGTTACTGGTAGTAATATGAGCTACAAGATCTAGAATAACAGTTCCATGAAGTTGTTAACAGCTGGAACAAAAATTTACAATTTTTAAAGAATTTTTTTTTTTTTTTTATTAAAAAAAAAAAAGCATCTCCCCGGCAGCAGTCTGCATAGGACCGCAGAAAAATAATGTACATTGAAATACAATTGTGAGGGACGGCCTACCAAATTGATAAATTTCACAGGAGGCTGGTTAAGTAAACTTTACTAATAAATCTTTAATATGAGAGGAAATTTGGCGGTGGCAATGAGACATTTACATTCAAAATTATATTAAAAAAAAAATTCTCATGAGAGCAATATAAAAAATTTTCTATTCCTAAAGAGGTAGCTACTTTCTAGGAATAGCAAACAAGCTTCATTGAGCTGACCCATGTGTATACTCAAGAAGCACAACTCAAGCAACAAGCTGACCCATGTGCATACTCAAGAACAACTCAAGCAACAAAACTAAGCTGGGCTTGTTTTGACATTTTGACACCAAATGCTATCTTTAGAGACCCCACATCCCCCCCCCCCAAATAAAAATGATAACAGGCAGTCATTCTTCTTTTTTCCAGGGAAGAACATGCTTGAAAGCAGTAATTCTCTAAGAAATGGAATTCAATATGAAGTAGTATTCTGCAAGAAATGGAATTGGGGGTGAACCTGCAGCATCTTGTAAGCATGCAACCGAATTTCCAAAGACCAATCTTTCTTGACCAAAAGGAATGATGTGCTCACGAAGACATGTATATCTCCTGCTTTGAACTGTAAAAATTAACAGGAAGTAAACACCAATAATTACTCTTTCTGGGAAGAAAAAAACTAGAGGAACAAAAGCGCAAAACTAGCAAACTGATAATAAAAGCATTCTTTTGATGAAAACACAAACTCCTCCTACTTTTGTTTTGTCAAATTCAACTCACATTCCCAACATTCAATACTCTTCAGATTATTTGTGATCTTACAAGACAACAGATACACAAAAGAGATGAACAAACTAACAAACTCCGTGCATGTTTCTAATTCTCCAAACAGATCAGATTGCATGAAAGATTAGTCAAAACTGATTGTTATGTATTTCCACTGGGATTCAAACGCAGGGATTATCTGAAAAAATGACCAAATTGAACCGGGAAAAAAAAAGCACACAATAAGGGAAGCATTTCAACGAAGCACCTTCACAAAAAAAATTCCCCAATCACCAAACTCCAAAGCCAATAGTTACATCAATTCAAACTGCATTTCAGTTAAAGCCCATATGAATAATCAGAAAAATTACATCTTACATTCAAGTGATGGCCACATTACCAATCAGATAACTTTTTGAACATTAAAACCCTGTGAATAATCGGAAAAATTACATCTTACATCCAAGTGATGGCCATATTACCAATCAGATAACTTTTTGAACCTTAAAACCCTGAAGCAACTCGCAGTTTCATATAGATGAAGACAATTCAATCTTTTTGTGACTATCGCCAACATAATCAAAATGATCATACGCGTACTACAACAATATAAACTCCTGTAGGGATTTAAGGGAAAAATTAACAAAAAATAAAGGAAAACAATAAGAACAATCCACACAAAGAACTTAAAACCTAAAAGCTTTCAGAACATAAATTTCAATATATATATATATATATATATGTATATGTATACATATTTAGAAAAATAGCGTCTTGATTGATCATTTTGGAGGCATTAGTACAAATTCAACAACTAAAAACCAATCATTATGACAATGAAATAATCTCCCAAGTTAAAATTCACAATTTTATCAAACAATTAAACACAAACAAACACGACTGTTCATCTCTCTCGGTCTCGGTCTCTGTCTGTGTCTCTCTCTCTCAAGCACAAACACACACACACAAACAGTCATTCCATGAAATTAGAAATTTGAACCTTTTGGCAATTTCAAGCGATATGAGAAGCGGGATAGAGAGAGGGGGCGGACAGAGAGAGAGAGAGAGAGAACAGACGGAATCCAAGTAAGCAGAAGCGGCTTTTCTGGAATCAGGAGAGGAGCTCCAATCTAGGGCTGCAACTATTGCTCTTGCCACGTTGCTTGCTATACTATTACTATCCTCCATTCCTGCTCTGCCGCTCCTTTACTCTTTCTCTACTTTTTCTGGTATTGGAGGCCACACACGAACTCACCTAAAACTGCAGAGAGAGAGAGAGAGAGAGAAGGGTGGTGAAGTGTTTTGTGTACTCGAAAATATGGAGGAGACAAAACTTGTTTACGAGTTCTTAAATCGGGAGAAACCACTATTGAACTACCTTATGGGTCTAGCCACGTCATACCATCGGTCTCTCTTGATAATTCGTTTTTCTTTTTTTCTTTTTTTTTTTCCTTTTTTTTTTAATAGAGAGATTCAAACCAACGATTTTTACGAGAAAAAAAAAAATATTTTTTTTGTTTAAAACTAACAATTCTACTAAATTATTTGTTCATATTAAAAAAAGTTATATATATTTTTTAAATTCAGTCTATTTTTCTAATATAAAGGGCAAAAAATTTTACATCAAAATATTTGATAATATCGTTAAAAAATTTATTGAAATTAAACTATAATAGAAAATAAATGGTTTTATAATAATGGTTGATTTAATTTATGAAATTAATAATATTTTGAATTTTTTTATATACGACGGTAATAAAGTTACCCATCATTTGTAAAAATAAGAAATAAACTACACTATTTCTCGTTTATGTTTTTTATGATATATTTATTTATTCAGATTTAATTGAATTAAATAATTAATAAATCTATAATTTATGGAAAAAGTTAATGATTAAAGGAAATCGCTCGATGATTTTAGATATAACAATCTATTTCAGCTATTATTATAAAAGGTTATGATTGCTTCTTATAAATAATAAAAGCACATGCAAATTTCATTATATTTTATTATGGGAATAATTAAATTCCTTTGTCTCAAATTGAAAATTTTTTAATTAGGAGATTCTTTCATAAAATATGAAAATATTATTCAAATGATTTTTCAGATATGGATTGAATGATCGATGTATAGTTAGTCTAGTAAGAAAAGCGCTAAATATCTTAACTAAGAACTCGGATTTGAGATTTAGAAACGAAAAAATAACGTTGGGAGAGTTTTTCTCGAAAAGGGATCCGACGGCAGTTTGAATCGAATTGGTTAAAATATGATTTTGAAATACAAATCAGTGGATATTAACGTGGGGTTGGCTCAACTGAATGTAGGATTGAGTATTCTTAAGCATGATCGAGATTCGAATCATGCTGGGAGCATCGGGCCATCATGTGTATGGAGCGTTCCCCGTAGGGAGACCCGCCCTCCGAAAGGAGCCACTGCAGTGATCGATCCAGATTAGTCGGAATAAAACCCTAGATACCGAGCGGTGTCCAAAACAAGGTAAAAAAAAAAAAACAAATAAGTGGATGGCAAAAAAAAAAAAAAAAAGGATATGTATTGAATGAATGAAAGTGGACTGATTTGGGTCATAACTAAACTAGGGTTTTCTAATTCCTTGATGTCATGCTTAAGAGTTGTGAAGCTAACCAAGTTGAAGTTCCCAAGTGACATATGAGTTGTTAGATTCCTCTTGCGGAGTGTAGATTGCAGATTAAGCTTTTTCCTGGGAAATGAACCAAATGCAACCTTTTGACTCATTTTAATATTTTCTTTCTTCTTCATCAATGAAAGTTAATATGACAAAAGTACCAACGTAACAAGGCTCTTATTTCCCCTTCCTACTGAGCAACAAAAAGAAATAAAGGGAAGCATCTTGCTGGAAATGAAGTATAGTACAAGTAGAAGATAAAGATTTATACACCAGCCATCAACATCTATGCAAGTCATTACTGAAAATACTAAGGTAGAACCATCTTAATCAACTAAGACTAGGACACAAGCTTAAACACAATTAAATTCATAATTAATACTAACTTCTGAGCATAAAATTCATCTTTCAAAAACATAAGAAACTCCAAAATACCATAAAATTTAAAACTCACATTAGCAATTTCAACAGACCACGCTTCAATCTTACACTTAAGGACTACTGCTTCATCTCCTAAATATATCCAAAATTGTTCGATTTGACAGCGAAGGACATCCGATGTTTCTCTTTGTCACTTTTCCTTGAATTTCTTTTGTTGATCTTCACTATTCTGCATTTCTCTTTCTCAAATCTTCAATCGACATCATCATCATCTTCTCTCTCAATCTTCAATCATCAATCTTTTTCTTCTTCTTCTTCTCTTTCTTTTTGCTTGGCACCTCAGGTTCTTCCTCAACAGTTTCAGCATGCTTTCTCTTCTTTTTCTTCTTTTCTCCCACATCTTCATCATTTGCCTCTACATTTTCAGCCAAGTGTTCTTTCTTTTCTTCTTTTCCCTTTTCATAGCCTCCTCAGCTTCTGGTTCTTCCACACCATCTGCTTCAGCTGGCATGCCCTCATCTTCAGCATCAGTTCTCTTCTTCTTTTCGTTCTTTTCCTTCTTTTCCTTCTTCTCTTTGCCAGTAGCAGGAGCCTCTTCTGCCACTTCAGTTTGAGATTGTACCGCATCACCCTTTCTTTTCTTTGTTGCAGTCTCTTCCCTTTCTCGGAATCGGCCTCTGATATCCGCCCAAGAAGAGAATCCGCAGCAGTATTGTAGCCCTACAAAGGCACACAAAAGATCAATTGAATCCAGCTGAAATTTCATTATAGTAGGATGTGTGTATATCATAAAAACTCTCGGACCTTAGCAGAAGTAATAATTCCTCCAGCACCTTTCTTCCTGTCCTTGTCATAAAACTCGATCTTTGGTTTGCCTTTAGCTGACCCAGCGGAGCGGCTCAATTCTCTGCCTTCAAGATTCCTTAACCGTGCTTCAAGCTACAAGGATGAAAACTTACTGTAAGACTAGAACAGGAAGATATGAAACAGAAAGAAACTGAAAGAAGATGACTTCTACCTTGGCCCGATTCTCCAATCCCAATGAGTTATCTTGACTTTCCCCAAGAGCATCACATCGAATTGCCAATGCAGTTTTTGCAGCGAGTGAACGGGATATTTTTCCTTTGTACTTGGGGGCTGCCTGACCGACCAATGATGCATGGAAAATAAGACCATACTTGGGTGTCGCATGCTTTGTTTTCAGAGCTCTGAAGAGGGCCTTTTCTGCACCAAGAATCTGAACAGTGCTGCCAGGTTGTTTTGCCAGATTCAATAAACTGCCTCCATGGGCAATGAGCCGAGCACCAACAAGCTCTCCAACAAGAGCAGTCAAATTTGGGGCAATAGTGTTCATCCTGCTCTTAATATAGTCATACAATTGAGCTCTGTACTCAGAAAGGGACAGCACTTGATCACAGAGTTCCTTGATGTTAAGCAAATCAAGGTCACTAACTTCTGTTCCCATTGAAATCACCGCTGCCTCTTTCAGTTCTGCCTCAACCTCTTCTGGCAATATCTGAGAAATGATAAGAAAGAAAAAAGTATGTAAGGATTTGTGAGTTCCATGCTCATGTTATGCCTAGAAGAGTTCAATTCATCTCCAACATACAACAAGCAATTTAGTCATGCACAAAGACCACCAGGCAGATGTAAAAAGGAAAATGTCAACTCAAGGGTGAGAAAACAAAAGCACAACCGTATATGCAAGCACAAAGAGAGAAAAAGTTGATGTTTACTAAGCCAAGTACACAAAGTATACACAAAGTACTTAGCAGGCCTTTTTGTGCAAACCAGATTGGAGAATGTGTGCTGACAGCAGATTGCAGCCACCCCCAAAAAAAAAAAAATATATATATATATCAATGATGGTGAGACTTTGAAGATTTCTGTTTTTATTGAATGGTGGATGTCATGCTACTAGGGGTAGAAAAGTATATTAAATCAATGAAAGGCTATAAAGAATTATACATATGAATACTGGAGGGCTGTGCTAGAAACACAGGACTGATGGGAAAGCTATATACAATCCTGAAGTCTAGTGATCGCTACAAATGCACACATTAAAAGAAGAACAGTGTGACAAGAATGACAAAAATCCTCACCTCAGAAAAATCAAGATCAGCAGCATTTGCTCTGTTACCCATCATTTTCACTGCCTTGGCATAAAGGATGTTATCTTGTACAATCTTTGAGAGCTCTGGAAAATGCCAACCATACCATTCCCTGACTCTCATGGCATACGTATTAAGCTCCTTATCAAGATCATCCAACAAGCCAATGGCCTGAATGATCATCGTATCCACCTAAAACAGTACAAAAAATTTACAAAAATTAAACACCCTCAAATCTTCCCCCCCCCCCCCCCGCCCCTCCTTTTCTTGCATCCAAACTGCCATCCAAGACCAATAACAACAGAAGCATGTAACATTAATACAACTAATTACAAAATGGTGAAATATCAGTCTGACTGCAACTCAGAGAAAAATCATTAACTGCCTATCTAATATATAGATTCCCAAAAGAACTCATAAATAAATATTTTTCTATTAAATCATTCAACAAATAAGAGGCAGACTCTCCCAATCCAAATTAAAAGGTCCCTGTTGAACATTCAAATGCTAGACATTATTTAAGCCTCCAATAAAAAGCTTTTATACTGACCCTCTTCAATTAGAAGGTTTCTATAGCCCCACAGAAACAAAAAAAAGGCAAGGGTAATAGCAAATAACTAAATCTTCAGTAAATTTTTAAGGGGGGAAAAAGGTATTGACCACATAAAAACATATAATTTCTGGAAGAGTGGGATTCTTCAAGGTGAAACCAAGGGATAGACAAATTCTAAGAAAATGGACAACCCACATAATTTAAGTCAAAGATTCTAGGAAAAACGTTCATATATCCTTATGAAGAATTAAAATTATCATTAACTGCATCACCAAATAAGGATAGAATGGCAAGTATGCAAACAAATTTTCTTGACTAGAGCATAAAACAATTCTTAAGGTCATGTAGTAAACAAATTGATTGAAAAGGACTAAATGGCATTGGCCATGGCACTGGACATGCACAGACAATAACATGCAATCGAGCAGGATTTCAAACTAACCTTATCAGGACTGAACTTTAGCTTGTATCGAGATAAGCTGTGAGATAAACCCAAGCTCATGGGAGCCAAATCTTGGACTGCTAGGCCTGCAATTAGTTCAGATAATTGACTTCTGACCCCCTCATCAGCTCCATGACAGCATTGTTGTGAACACACTCTATTTGCTGCAACATATTAACAAATCAGGCTGAAATCTTGAAGAAAGGTAAAAGAAACAAGCAACTGGGCAAGCAGATGAAAAAGACTTCGAATACCAATTTCTCCTTGATTGCATTTCCCAGTTTTGAATCTGCCACAGCCAATGTTTCACCATCACAATGTGCACGCAAGAACTTCCTCAGACCTTTGCTCGGCTTGCTATCAATCAGCAGGGTTGCTGCTGATAAAGCCTCTGCAGTGTTCTCAAACTTGGAAAAAGCTTTCAACTTCACAACCTAATTTACAGACATTCCCAATACTAAAATCATAAGCTCTTTCAATAAGCAAGAAAATACAATCTAAACAAGATAAAAGTGCTCTGCACAAGATGCATGAAGAAAGCAGACTCGTGCAGCAGCTACTCAACATATTCAAATCCTCAAGAAAGAACAGAGAGCCCAAATGCAAATAGAGGACCAATAAGGGTCATCTAAAAAGTCCAATCCAATCTTTAGAATCATCACCACTACTGGACGTAATACAGCAATAGTTTCTGTACCTTTCAATGACCCATATTTAATCATAGAAAGTAGTAACACTAAAAGGCTGCTCATGAACAGCTGCCTAAGGTAAGATGAGTAAATCCAAATCCTTAGCAGCTTAGCTATTAAAAAAAAAAAAAGTAATCCAAAGATCACCATCAACCCCAGCATCCAACACCAATCAATAAGAGAATTACCACTCTGACAGACCATAATCCATAAGGCATCATCAGTCGATCTACACTCCCACACTTTTCCCACTAAACTCATAAACAATTTGAAATATATACCTCAAAGTCAACAATAGAGCAGGAAGTATAAAAGAAGCAAAAAGGATCAGGACATAGTTATCTTTTAGCAGATCACAACACATTGACTTTGCAATTTTAGTAGCATGAATGGCATCCCATGTTGCAGGAGGAGTGGAAGGCAACATATTTCCTCAATCCATTTATGGTTCTATAATAAATGCCAATAAAGAATTGTCAGCTTATATACAAGATCTCAAAAACTCTTCCAAGCCATAAGGTGGAACTTCATAAAAAAGTACATGAAGGGTGGCACTAGCACTCATGTAATTTGATGACCTAAATTTCTATATACTAGGTTACAACCTATTTCAAAGCATGACCTTGTTGGACTACGTGAAGAATAATTATATCAAAGATTTTAATGCCAAAATCCATTGGGCCTTTCACCACAACAGTTCAACACATTTCCCCTCGCTAACACACCTAATATATCAAACGGGCACAACATATCCAGGTCTAGATCAATTGCATATGCATTTTTTTGAGTGTAGTTGTTAAAATTACACAAATACCATAAATGATTTGATCCAAAAATTACTGGAGAAACCCTACAAGCTGGGGCAAAGGGAAGCCTCCTCCCCACCCAAATTTTTAGGAATAATTTCAAAAATTATTACTCCAAATTTTGTTTGCACCCTTAAAAATTATAAACCAGCCTCCTTCGAAATTATAACCCCAAATGCATGTTATACTTTGCCCGCCCCTCATAAATTTTTGACTTCGCCCCTCCCTAAAGGATTCTGTCCTTTAAACCGAGTTTAACAACCATTCTTTGGAGCCATGTTCCACCAGATAAAAGTCACAACGGACAAACCAAAAACACAAAATACAGAAAACTACTCTTATTGAAACTATGTTTTCATCTAAAAAAACCTTTTTGTTACAGTAAACAGGAATATCAAACATCACCACAGATATGTAAATCACAAATAACAGTTGGAAAGTAAACCTTTCTTGCAGACTCTGAAGTAGAGAACTCCTTCCACAAATCCTGCCATAGAAAACCAATAACCAAAATGAGTTTTCTCAAGCAACTAATACCGTAAACAATCCCAGAAACACCCAATGAAGATCAGACCGACCCAGAAAAGAAAACGCTGAAAAACATCGGACAAACACAAGCCCAAAAAGTGAATATGGCAATTTAGTACCTCAACTTTGGACAATTTGCCTTCATCCAAAACCTTAAAAAGGGCAAAGCCCGCCGGAGTTTCGAACAATACAAGCATTGTTAAAACCTCACTTCCACCTATGAGTCAACATAATCGTAAGAACAGACTAATTAAAACATACACCCGAAGAAGAAGAATGATAATAGTTTAGGGTTTACCAGATGAACGTTGGGGAGAGAGAGAGAGAGGGAGAGAGAGAGAGATAGAGAGGTATACACAACACAAGAAAAAAGAAGTGCGGCTTTGTTCTCCGCTGAGGCCGAGAGATAATGAGGACGAGGGTTTTATAAAATTGGGGTTTAGGATACCCAAGGACAGAGCGGTGATCTAGTGTTACGCAATACATAATAATGCAATGTACTCGCGAACTCTTCGTGACATTGTCTTCTCTTAACTTAGCAAATTAAAAAAAAAAAAAAAAAAAAAAAATTGATAACTTGGATTTTCATTTTTCAATCCAATTTCCAAAATATTTTTCATTTCTTTTTTATTTTTAAATAGTTTGAGTTAGAAATTTTCAATTTGAACTTTTTTTATTATAAAATATGATTTAATTACTTTTTACTATAAATAACCTAATTTTATTATATTATTTGTTATATTTAAACATTAAATCGGTTTAAATTTCAAATTAAATTAAATTTTAATTATCGGATTTTTCCTAATCTCAATGACTAATCTATTTTCAAAATTCAAGAAATTCACTTTATGTGACTGTGAGTTCAAGATTATAATATTATTGTTGGATCTAATGTATAAAAATTTTTAAAAACTAATATTTTTCATTTTTGAATCAAAACTTTTTATTTTCAAAATGTTTTTGATTTTCGAAACATTCCAATATATTAAATTAATTAATATTTACACAAAATTTGTTATATTTGTTATATTTACATATTTTTTATATTTAATAAATTATTTAATTATAATTATAATTTTTATGTTATTTTTCTTATAATTAATAATTATATATTTGATCATTTTAGATTATTATTATAAAATATGATTATTATATTGTTTTTCATAAAATAATTAATATTTATATAAAAATTTTCATATTTTTTATATTTATATATTTTTTCACATTTTTATTTCCTTTATTTTTATAAAATATTATTATTTTTTTTCCTTTTGTTTCGTATTTGTTTCTGTTTTCATGCAACCTTGATTAGGCCTACTATAAATTTTTAGTGACTTCTGTATTTTATTTTTGTACTACTCATGAAATTGAGATTTTTCAATGTAATTTTCTGTTTGTTAAATTTTGAAATCATAAGATAAAGACTTATTACCCAAAACTTAGGCTTTTTGCAAAAAATGGGGTAGAATGCTGATTGTATGATCATCCTCAAACTTCAGCAAAGCATAATTAGCTTGATTTTTTTTTTTTAAACAAAGTCAAAATTAACTTGAATCGGATAATATTTTTAATTATAAAAAATAATTAGTACAATGATAATTTTTTTTGAAAAGTTTTATTTTTACATGAAAAGTTTTATATTCTGTATAAAAAATATTTTTATTTTAAATGAAAGAAATTATAAGTAAAATAACATGAAATAGAGGTAAATTAAAAATGGTTGAGGTTCTCTAAGCTCCACGTTTCTTGCCTAGTGGAAGCTAAAGAACATCAATAAAAAGGGGAAAAAAAAAAAAAATCTCAGTCTCTAGATTGAGACAACATCACTGAATTTCTTCAAGAGATGGTAAAACTTTATTCATCTTATTGTAATTGCTTTGATGAAAACGAAAACAGAAACGGTCAGAATTCATCTCAGCTTCTAAAACATCCTTTCATGTATACATATATTTTAAAAAAAAAAAAATGCATTGAACGGTGTCTATGGATCTCTGTCCCTCATATCCGAAGCTCATTAAGTTTTGAACTGGCTGTCAAAGCATCATCTAATCCATTCCTTGTCTGACCTTTGTTTGATAATGCTGCGTCTTCACTGGAGCCTGGCATTTTTCTTGCAGGTGGGGCTGAACAGACTGGCACAACAGATCTGATTTGAACTGGAGGTGCCATGCGAGCATGAGGTATGCGTTCAAAGTCCACTCTTTTGGTCCATTGTGTAGCAGAAGAGGCATAAACTCCAGTTCTCATTCTCGAACGCACTGGCATTTGGCCAATAAGAATTTGAGATTGGGGAGGTCTTGGAGGAGCAGAACCAGAACCTGCATTTCTGATCATAACTGAAGTGGCAGCATTTGAATGTGCTGTATTACTTGCATCGATACCAAGTCTCCGGGATCCGACATTGACTCTAAATAAGGAAGCCCCATGTGAATTTTGTGGCATGAAACCAAGGTGACCAAGTCTAGGCTCGTTGCTAACCGGAAACTGCATGGTCTGGTTCACCACAAGTTGAGTGCAGTTCCCAATATTGGTCTCCTGGCTACCACGTCTATCTTCCAGCTGATGTTCTTCCTGGTTGACTAGCTCAGGAATAATGTCTCCAACAGTCACTGGATTTCGAACTTGCTTACTAGATACCACAGAGGCTTCTTCTGTTATCTCAAATTGTATCTCTTGAATAGAAGCAGTTGAAGTACCGCCATTCCTATAAGGAACTGAATTATTAGGTAAATAGAATGATCCACCTGAAGAAGAGAATGAAATTCTGGATTCTGATGCAATGGGTACTTGCTCCCTTGGTGGTGAGAGAAAAAATTGCTGGTCTTGCACAAGAGGAAGAATTTGTGGATGGAAGGGAGCAGCTGGTGGAAAAGGAAGTGGCAGCAAATGGGTCTGCAGCCCTGATAATAGCTCTTGCTGCATAATTTGGTACCCTGCCATTTCCCCGAGCAAGTAGAGGAAGCCCAATTTGGGTATTGCAATGTGTACAAGCTTGGTGGGACTGAGCAAATGTGACGGGAAACTGATCTCTGGTGTCTATGCTGAGAATTATTTTGCTTTGAGCAGTTTAACTCCTTTGGCTGTAAACTAGAAAGGTACCGAGCAACGACAGCTTGTTCTTGTTCTTTGTTGCCTTCAGACTCTGATGAAGAAGAAGATGGAGCACATTCGGCCACTGAAATGATAGAATTACCAACTTCAATATATATCTGGGGAGGGAGGGGGCTGCCATAAAAGGGACTAAAGAAATGCCAGAAATGTTACTGACAAAGGCCTGCAATGAGTAGTAACATACTTGACAAGAAAATTTGAAGTTGATTCTCTGGAATGATAAAGGTTCTTAACCAGTACAAAGACCAGGATCAAACGAAATTCATTCCCATTTAGGAAGAAACTTCTGGCAGAAGCAAGCAGGGATATGCATGCCTTACCAGTTTATTTATTTATTTAATGGTACAGACAAAAAAGGACTAGCTCAAAGGTGCCACCAACAAGCAGGGAAGGATCTGAATTTCAATTAAAAAGCAGGAGAGTTGAGCTAACTAAATCTAATGAAGGGGCTCGGTCCCTTTTTCCCCCAATACACCACCTTGATCAAGCAGCAGTCCTTAAGAGAGGCTAAGCACATTTGAATATATATATATATATTTATATGTATACATATTTTCCATAGATTTTTTCCTCATGAGCAAGTATAGGGGTTCTCTAGTATACCCCCTAGAAGAGATTATATCAGGATGCAAAGAGATGAAATCTGATTTCCTTTTGCACTGTCCCAGATGACACACTTGGCAGCCAGCATAAATATATTGCCAGTGAGTTATTGATCACGTATGTCAAGCAGTAACTCATAGCAAGAATAATTTTTTTACCATATTTGAATCCACATGCAAAAGAAAAGACTATCTTAGTTCATAAACCACTTTCCAGAGGGCAAAACTTGAGATGAGGTAGTCATTACATAAGAATACTGGAAAAATAGAAACCATCAGAAGAAAAAGTGGAACAAAAACAGTTGGAAAATGTTTGTCCATGTGATTTTATAGTATGTCGTGGGAAATGCTACAGGCGTATAATATAGTTAGTGAGTGCAACAAAAAGGATTTATGGATATAAAGAAAGAGAGAACATCCATGCATGAGAGGGAGAGAGAGTACATTTTTTCAGGGCAGACCATGCAGCCCTTGCAGCATTCTTCTGAGCCTGTTTTTTAGTCTTAGCTATTTCACCAGTAAAGCTCATCCCCGCAATCTCAACTAAGCATGAGAAAAGAGGAACATGACCTGGACCAGATCGAATAGCAGTATAAGCAGGAAGCTCTAGGCCAGCTTTATGAGCAGTCTCTTGAAGCAAATTTCTGTAAATGCCAGTTTCATCCTACACAAATGTAAGAAACAAATAAGACTTGTGATTTGCTACTTTGAGCGGATCAGCTATAATACAGGGCATGAAGTGATTCGTGAGGACAGAAATGATAAACTACAGATAAGACAAGAATAGACATGATTTTACTCTATGATAATTATGAAAGCATTGTAGAATCCAAGTTTCCTATATAACCTTCCATTCACAGTAATGCTTTTTCTTGATGGTTCAACATGATTTTGTTACCTTGGTTATTTTAATCTGCAAATAACATGAATGTAATATGCTAAGATAAGTGAACTGGAATGTCCAGTTATGGGTAAGCGGAAGAAATTTCATGGAGGAATTACTGTCCAAAGTCATTTTATGCATGCAGGGTTGCATGATATGTAAGTTAATTTGAGCAGGTCATTTTGAAGGAGCTCATCATAACCTACTTCATCTATCAAATCTTTTCCAAAAATCCATTCCCCTACTACCATATTCTATTTGATAATAGCCCAAATATGATTGTGCTTGTCATTATTGCCTCTAAAGACAGAAAGCTGCAAAATTCTGGCATAATTGCATAAAAAGACAAAGAAAAAAGATTCAAATTCTGATAATAAGTAGAAGAAAAACAATTCATACCAAAACACTTGCAGCCAATGCTTTAGAAGGGCTTCTTCTGGAAAGTGTATTTAAGGCTACTTCAGCAGCAGCATGCTCTGCCTGCCTAAGAGTAGAGCAAAAAGAAGGGCTTTCAAAAACCTCCCCATTAAAGGTTACTGTGGCTTTGAATCGAGGAGCATGATCAGGTCCTTCTCGAATGCAGGCGTAAGATGGCAGGTTAAAACAGCTTCTTTGGGCCAACTCTTGCAATTGATTTTTATACATGCCTGCACAAGGTATTTCCAAATTTTTCATGGATAAAACCTGTGTCCTATGTAATGAATCCAAAGAGCGTAAAACGTATCAATAGCACCGTTGTCACCTGGTTCAGTTGGTAAAAACTCTTGGAATAATATGAAGAGATTTTGGAATCAAAGCACCTTAGTCCCAAAGTTTGGGGAGGGGGTTGGTTTCATGGGTAGAGGGAGAGACACCATGGCTCAATCACCATTGGTCCAAAAAAAACAAAAACTTATCATTAGCACCTCCAACTCATTTAGAGGAACGTTATATGCACCAAAAATATAAAAGACCAAAATCATCAATTCTAATGAGGGATGATTCTGGTCTTTTTTTTCTTTGTTTTCACCGATTAGTATCCGGGTTTCGCCTGACTAATCCAGTTAAATCTTGTGGGGTCTATTAAATGGTTAGCTCCCCACATCATTTTTCTCCATTCCCAAGGCTCTAACTCGATACCTCTACTTAAGGGGTAAAGTGACCAACCACTCAATTGGTGATGATTTTGGTCATTGATAAAGCAAATGATCTCACATGATAGAATTTGCCGTTCAATGAAATCATGTCAAATAAAAATTCGATTATTAATTTTTGACCTTTCCCATGAGACATTGCTCCCTCATTTAACCCTTGAAATTTTTCACCGGAAGTGGGGAAAACTTAATACCCCTTGTTTAACCCCGCTAAACAACGATCTTAAAATCGGTGAAATCTACATCAGCAAGCACAACCACAATCTAACTTCCATTAAATCAGTTTTTATGTAATTTGAACAAAATCCAATTCAATATCATCTGGCACATTAGCCACTAAACAAATACATATATACACAAAC
The DNA here is from genome assembly GCA_037126225.1 of Dillenia turbinata. NCBI lineage: Eukaryota > Viridiplantae > Streptophyta > Magnoliopsida > Dilleniales > Dilleniaceae > Dillenia > Dillenia turbinata. The sequence goes on along the minus strand of JBAMMX010000028.1, from coordinate 8,480,324 downwards.
ATGTAGAAGCATAGAAATTGCACATAAGCCAATACAAAATCTTGAGACAAACAGAAGGAGCACAAATTATGCAAAACACAACATATAATCAACTGGGTCTCTGCAGAAAATTACTCCAATATAGGATTCAATCGGAATTGTCAGTAAAAACCAAAACTTGAAAGAATTCGAATTCCCCAGATGAAATTTCCTTCGAAATAGGATAAACCTTCATAGAATCTCACAAAGAAGAAAAACCCATTTCAATCACATGGATAAAAACCAAATACAAGACTCTAGCAGGATCAAAACTAATTACTAAATTCAAAATCACCCAAAAGTAAAATTTACCTGAAAGAGCATCCAAAACTGTTGAAATGAGAGCAAAATCGATCTTGAAAGGGAATTTGGCAATCAGAATTCCACCATTATTTGATTCTCTCTCTCAAAAAGGATCCGGGTGCTGACGAAATCAGTCCTTTTAATATGGAGAGAGAGAGAGAGAGACGGTAGCTAGTGTCTGGTTGTACAACGGCGTATGGTGATTCTACGCACTCCCGTAGTGCGGAAAAAAGTGTCTGTCGCATTACTCTTCGCGAGGAAAACTACATTTTAACCGGGACAAAAAGACTTGCATTATTAAATTTCGGCCGTAGATCAATTCAGATCATTCTTTGTTTCGACGACTCTTTTGTTTTTACTCTGGACCAACTTCTCTTTTGTTTTCTTTTTTGTTTTCTGCTTTTTTTTTTTTTTTTTTTTTTCTAATGGTGGTGTGTCAAATTGAGCAGAAGAATTTAGATTTGAGTGATTTCCTATGGCCTAGGCAAAAATAAGTACATCACTTTAAGTTTCTTGTGTTTCATGTTATGAGGGGTAGCTTCGTGTTTAAAATACTGTAATAAATTTTAAACTAATATAGTAGTTGATGTGTGATATAACTGGTTTAATCGATTTAATTAATTAATATAATTATAATGATATAATAAATAATTTAATAAAATTTTAATTTTAAATCTTGTATATAAAAAAAATAGATATAAGATCTAAATTGATTAGAATTAAATTTATAATAATTATAAGATGATTTAATAATTATAAAAATAGAAAATAATATCTTCCTAATTATAATATTTGATTGTTTGAAATAATAGAATACGGGAAAAATAAAAGAAAAAAGGTGATAACAGTACAAGATATCATCATGTGAGGGGAATGTGATGGGTCAAATTATTGAGAAAATGGAATATAAGGCCATCTTTCATTAACTCTTTTTTTATTATTTTTAAAATTTGAAATTTAAATATTAAATTAAAGAAAAAATTAGTGAAGTTCGATTTGATCCATTTTGATTTGACATTCTATGAACTTCCATATTTTATGTATATCTATGGTAAAACTTTTCGATTCCTAATATGATTGATTCAACTAGCCGTATATCAAGATATTTAAAACACTAATCTTTGTTGGAGTATCTTTATTCCAATTCAATTATCTTTTAAGATTATTGCATAAAAATTATAGAAATTATTGAATAATCATAATTTGAGAAAAAATTATATTAATTAACTAAATTATTATTTAAAAGGTTAATTCGATGATGTAGAAAATGAAATATTAATGATATGACAAAAAATATGGGTAAATTAGAAAAAGTTAATTAATATTTTCATAATTTTTTAAAATGACACTTAAATTGAACAACTAACAATAATCTTAATAATTAAGATTAGTTTTGAAATAAATATATATATACGTGTTGGAATTTAATCGAGTCAACATGCAGCGGAAGCATTCATAAATAATTTTCGGGAAAAATAAATATAGATTGGGTATAGGGTATAAATACCTCGAATGTGTAGAGCCCAAAAATCAACCGTGCATCCCTCGATCGGATCTCGCGGTCGGGATGGTGATCACGATGTTAATCGAACCACCACCGCAATGCCACGACGCCGCAACCCTCAGTCCGGCGATTCGTTGTGACGAGAAAAATTTCCTACTCGAAATTCTTCTCAACCCTCTATATTCTCTCTCTAGAGAATATTTTTCTTTCTTCTCTCAAGAACTTTTCACCATTGTTGCACACTACCTCTGACGTTCAATAATCAAGGAGTGTTGGTCTTTTACTTGAGAGAGAGAGAGAGATAGGTTTAGTGGGTGGTTAGGTATGGGTTAGTGGGAGTTATTCCACTAACCCCTATCAATTACCTAAAATGCCCCTCTAGGGCACAAACTAATATCTCCCACTTGCACTTGAGGGCATTATACGTCTGTCACAAGATCACAACTCATGTGACCTTTCACACATCACCCTGCTGGACTTTCATACAGGATTGGGCGTCGTGCGACCTGCGAGTACACCTGCAAGCAAAGACCTCTCGATGCACTTGTTAGGATGATCGAGAAGCCATCGTTAGTATCAAAAGAACTCGCTGCACCCCAGATCCAAGACTAATTACATCCATCGAGCTACTTTCCTCAACGAAAGTAATCCCCAATAAATGCTCGACTGTGTATTCACTATTATGCTTACATCCCAACATAGATATACATAATAGGCATGCCGGTGAATATAACACAATGAAGTAATGTCAATTGGTCTTCATTTTCCCAAATTCGAATCTATTAGTCTCAATTCAGTTGCTTTCCTAGACTCGTCCCTCGGACCTCAATTTATCTTCAGGGCCAGAAAGACTAAAGTAGCAACATTGAACCAAGACTTCTAGAAACAGCTGAAAGTGATAAGGGTACATGAGATCCCACCCAATGGATCTCGGGTCTCACACAGTGGGAACGGGGATCAAAATCATATCAGTGTCTCAAATAATGCTCCCACTATCCCTGGTCAACATATCACACGCGGTATGAAACGCGTGCCACAGTGTTATTCCCCCATCTCTCAAAGGGCATATGTCAGATTTCTCTAACACTGTGCAGGTATGAGACTTAGTCTACACATAAGACTTTACCCAGAGATCTCAGAGATAATATCACTATTCGCAGGTGATATCTGAGATCTCAAACGTGGCTACTTACAGGTAACATGGATGTGGGTACGTCCATGCCGGTCATATCGCATATGACCTCATCCTGAACACATATCAGGGCGACTTATGTTCTAGTAGGGCCACTCTCAAAGCCTCTTACAACTAGAAACCGTCTCATCTCCGCTCACCCAGAGCTGGAGGTGGTCACTCGTGTGAGAGAGTCGACCACGCCTGCCTGACATATCATTTATCACAACATATCACAAAATATATGACAATTAAAATAGTGCAATAAATAAGTGACCCAATCATGCACACATGTCATATATATAACACAATAAGCATCAGTACAATGTGAGAAATGTGAATGTACATGCAAACCCAATGATTCCAATATCTCATACAGGAATCTAGCACAATGGGTTTATTGAAGGGATCAGCCAATTTGTATAGTAATGTACTTTATTTGTCACTTCACCCTTCTCGGTGATGTCTCTCATAACATAGTATTAGGTATCAATGTGTTTGGACTTACTGATACTTAGGGTCTCAAGTGTGGTCAAAGGCGGCCTGATTTTCTCAATAAATCATCACTGGCCTCACACTATCTGACACAACCCCTAAGTGATTCGGAAATCTCCGGAGCCAAACACTCTCCTGAACTGCCGTTGAGCATCTCATAAGCTCAGTCTCTATCGTAGATAGAGATATACAGGTTTACTTCTTGCTACTCCAAGACAGTAAAACCTAATATCGATTTGCATACGTTCAGATCACCAACCCAGTTGGTATCTGAATACCCAATAAGATGCAAATCACCTCCTCCGTAACACTAGAAGAGGTCCGCAGTTCTCTCGAGATATCTCGGAATCCTTTCACTGCTCTCCAGTGATTCCCTCTAGGATTCGATCGATACCTAATTACCATAGTGACTGCAAATCAAACGTCTGAACGTGTACGCGACACTGCGTACATCAGATCACTCAGTGCACTGGAACAAGGGATTCTACTCATTTCCCTTGTCCTTTTCTGAGTCTTAGGGCATATGTCAAGAATTAGGCTTTAACCTTTTAGCGATAAGAGTATCTTTAAGGTCGTAGTCGATCTTCTCAAAGTACTCGAGAACTCTCTTGATGTTTGACTCCTGTGGAAGGGTCAACACCTGTCTCGAGCGATCCCTCTGGATCTTAACTTCGAGGAAGAACTGAGTCTCACCCATGTTCTTCACATCAAGACTCGACAATATCCATGTCATCGTGGTCATCAGATACTCTCTGTTGTTCCCACTCAACAGAATGTCATTCACATGAGGACATGATCACAAGAACGTAAAAAATATACGCGATGATCCTCATCGATCATCACGAAACCATGAGATGTCACCTCTTCGTGAAATCTCAAGCGCCACTGCCTGGATTGATGATTAAGGTCGCATGTCGACTTCCGAAGTCAATGGACCTTGTCATCCTGATCTACAAGTATAAAGCCAGATGGCTGTTCCTTGTAGATCTCCTCATCCAAAACTCCAACTCAGGAGAACAGTCTCAACGTTCATCTGGTCTCACTCCAGATCCAAATCATGTCCACGACAATCGCTAAAAGTAAATGGATCGAGGTAACACGCCCTCAGTCTGAGTAACCCCTGGTTATCAGATAGGCCTTATACCTCTACACCGATCCGTCGGCCTTTTTCTTGATGTTGAGAATTCACATATTCTCAACGGCCCTACTTCCCTCAGGTAAATCAACTAGATCCCAGATCCTGTTGATTCTCATCAACTCCTCTCACCCATGGCCTATAATCAATGGTCCTCCATGGAACCCTCAAGAGCCTCTAGGACAGTTAAAGGTTTCTCGTAATCCTCAAGAGTCACATTGAGAGCCTCTCCCTCAATCGGGAAGCGACGGTTAGGTACGCATCCTCGACTACTCTTAAGAGGATGGGAAACCTTTTTACCTTTAGATGGATCGCTCCCACTAGAACCCAGATCCGTAATGGATTCTTGGATCCTGCCACTGGGATTAGCCAACCACTAGGCTCATCCATCTCATGAAAGGTAAAGTCCCAATTGATTTCACCTCTCACAGGGAAATCACTTTCAAGAATCTCGACATCATGAGACTCAATCTCAGTGAGAGTGCCATCTGTATGCTCATTAGAAATACATCTCTTTTCTCGCAAACCTAACTCGCTGTGTAAATGCGAGAAATAGTGAACATACGATGCATAACCCCATAATCTCGGATGACTAAGGTCAGGCTGCCTCCCTGTCGAAAGTTCATATGGAGTACTGACTACGGACTTCAATAGAATACGATCGAGAACATAGGCTGCAGCCAATAACGCATCTCCCCAATGGGAAACGAGTAAATTGGTTTGCGCCATCATCGGCCTCACCGTTTCAAACAAAGTCCTATTCCTTTCTCGCGGCTACTCTACTCCACTGAGTAGCAAGGAATAGTCAGTTTCTCGTAATGCCCTTCTTGAAAATAGAGCTCTTTAGAAAAATACTCGTACCCTCGATCGGTTCTGAGAGTCTCTACTCTCAAGTAACTGATTATCAAGCTCGCTAGTAAACCTCCTGAAACATCTCAATGCCTCAGACTTGCGCGAGATCAGATAGATGTAACCGAAACACGTGTAATTGTCTATGAACGTAATAGAGTACCCAACACCATTTCAGGTTCTCACGTTCATAAGGCCACAGATATTGGAGTGAACCGACTGCAATGGAGTCCCAGCCCTCATTGCATTGTCGAATGGTTTTCTTGTAAGTTGCCGTCTAGGCAAGACTGGTTAGCGGGTTCTACAAAGCCACTCACTGCTAACCGGTTCATCCTCTCTCACACTAAGAGGACAACAAGAAATACCATTGAAAAGAAATCATTTCCAGTGCATTCAGTCCCTCACGGACCAAAATAGAACCAATCATAGAATTGTCGTAACAAATAGAAATTTTAAATTTCTAAATTAACAGAGCATATCCTAAACTGAAATCAAGTTCCGTCGAACTTTTGGAGCGTAAAGAGCATACAGAGTCTAACAACTTTGCAACTCCAAGTTGCAAGTGCTACTCCCTCTGATGTCGACAACACTCCGTTTCTATACGTAAATCCTCCTACTTGAGGACTTACTAGACAAAACTTTATAAGCGCGCTCCTATCTCGAGCTGCGTAGTATTATCGGTTTTCTCGGATGGTTTTCTTCTTACCTGAGGCTCGAGTCACACAGGAGTCCTTGCTCGACTCCATCGCATAAGCATGACCCGAGTATGACCTACTCGCCTCTAGATACTCCTACTCGAGCTCATTATGCCTATTTACATTAGTAAAAGTACGAATACTTTCATCGTATGTAAAATAGACTTTCATGATTTCTCATGAATCGGGTAGAAAAACTGGATCACATCCAGTACAATAAAATATATCCGAAATGGGCTCGGTCACATTCCCCAACTCGGCGATCATACTCGACATTTTTATCAAATGTTGCATCATCATATGATCAACCCTTTTCTTATAAGTTGTTACACTTATAAGTCAGTATCCTCATTTCAGGATTTGTAAGAGCACCACAATACTCTTTATAGGGTGAGCCAAACCGATAAAACCGTAGGATATTGCTCATAGACTGGGATCACATAATCGTGTATGCTACTCAGGAGGATTGCCCTGACTCGGCTATCATTCCTCTTTCATGCACGTAATGTCTCATAATCCCGTCTCTCTGAGGTGTGGAACCCTCCCTGGAGTCCACCATCCCATGCCTCAGAATTTTGATTAGATCTTGCTCCTCGAGGATAAATTGAATCTACCAGTGAAAAATCTCGTATTTATCACCATTCAATTTTATCCCCCTTGCAAAAATCAAATACGATAATTTTAGAAGCAGTCAATGAGATAGTTGTGACTTGTGATGCTTATTCTCATATTTTGTGCACCCTACGAATCAACAAGACCCAAATAATTCGAATACATACCCCAAGACGAGCGTATGAATCAACAGACACCATACACCACAATCCGGGATAGCATCTCACCGTTTGGACTAGGATTCGATGCATAAAAACCCACAAAAAGTCACTTTTATGGATGTGAGACCCTCAAAAATTGAAAAAATTTCAATTCCGGACGACCTGACTCGCCGCCGGTGGTCCCACGCGCCGCCACGCACCGGCGGCGCATTCCCACGCGCCTCCACGCGCCGGGAACAGATTCTGGCACGTGCCAGACGCGCAGCGCGTCTTGCACGCGCTCACACGCGCGTTCTGCGCGTCGTCTCACGCGCCTGACGTGCAGGCGCGCGGGTCACGCGCCTTCACGCGCGAGACCCGCGGGCGGGGGTTGGTTCCGGATCCGGACGCGGGTCGGAACCCGAATCCGGTCCGGATCCGTGTTTTCATGGGTCGGTGACACGTGTCCGGGTCGTTACCGACCCGGATGACCCCGTCCTCTCACGCTCCTTTTACGCGCGTGAAGGACACGCTCCCCTTCCCCTGCTGGTCACGCTCCTGCCTCGCGCGTGTCTCTCACGCGCCAGCGGGTCTGGTTGTCTTCTTCTTCGCCCGATGGTTTCTGTAACCGGGTCTCTCGACCCGGTTGCCGGAAATACCCATTTCCGGCACCATTTTGATCGGATTTTTTTATGGAATCTCTAATTCCATTTATTCCAAGCATCATTGACTCGATTTTTGGAATTATTGCGCCCTAAACTCGGCGTATTTTGGATCCAAAAATCCGACCCTCCGCGGTCAAATTTGAAACCCAATTTTTCGGCCACAATCATATGCAATATATATACCAAATTGAAGAGCATGAAGTAAGGATTACAGATCTATAAATTTCATGCATCGATTTGCTCTAGAACTCGACAAATCTAAGGTTGAAGGGGTCGGTCACTATTCACGGCCGAAAGTTTCAACCGGAGTTTTCTTCGCCTAAACGTGCTCAGAAAATTACGAAAAAATCATTTTCGTGTTCTAGGGATTATGGGTAACACAGTGGTGTTCTCGGATTCACGAAACTCATCCGTGATCCGAACCCCAATTTTTAAACCCAATATTTTTTATACCCAAAAATTAACCCGAAAATTATTATTATTATTTTTTTTAATCCAACGTATCGCTCTGATACCAATGTTGGAATTTAATCGAGTCAACATGCAGCGGAAGCATTCATAAATAATTTTCGGGAAAAAATAAATATAGATTGGGTATAGGGTATAAATACCTCGAATGTGTAGAGCCCAAAAATCAACCGTGCATCCCTCGATCGGATCTCGCGGTCGGGATGGTGATCACGATGTTAATCGAACCACCACCGCAATGCCACGACGCCGCAACCCTCAGTCCGGCGATTCGTTGTGACGAGAAAAATTTCCTACTCGAAATTCTTCTCAACCCTCTATATTCTCTCTCTAGAGAATATTTTTCTTTCTTCTCTCAAGAACTTTTCACCATTGTTGCACACTACCTCTGACGTTCAATAATCAAGGAGTGTTGGTCTTTTACTTGAGAGAGAGAGAGAGAGAGAGGTTTAGTGGGTGGTTAGGTATAGGTTAGTGGGAGTTATTCCACTAACCTCTATCAATTACCTAAAATGCCTCTCTAGGGCACAAACTAATAATACGTAATTTTTTTTATATATTTTTATAAAATGTTATTTTTATATTTTGAATGTATGATTTTGAAATTAATAACGAATAATTCAATCGTTATATTAAAATTCATTTTAAAAAAATTTATTTTTATTAAAATAATAAATACTATAATCTTATGCCACTGATCTCTGCTCACCGGACTCTAAATAGATCTGCACCGGCTTGTCTTCCAAGAATCTCGATCTTCCAATCGAGCTGACGTCGTCGGTGAAATCAACCCAAGATTCGTCTTGGTGGAGCATAAGCCGAATAAACGAAGAGGAAGAAGCAACAATGCCTTCGCTGCCGCCATAGAGAAGGTAGGAATTGTCGACATCTCTGAAGGAATCTCGGTCTTAGATGTGGATTGAGGCCTCTCCAGATCCGACGCACCACGTGAATAGTAGATTCCCCACCACCAACCCCGCGAAATCCATGGCGCTCGTACGACTCTGTCTTCTCTTATCCACAGTAGTTACTCTCTACACTCTACGTTTGATGGGAAGAATGGAGAGAGAGAGAGAGAGCAAAAAATCATATATGGATAAAGGAAAAAACCCTAGTCCAGAGAGAGTTGATGAGTGACGTGACCATTGAGATAAGAAGCTGAATGTCTCAAGATTCTTTTGCAAGTGGGTTTTAGCTTGTCGCCGTTTTTGAAAGATTGATGCCCAGAGAATGGATTCAAAGAAACGACCTCTCTCTCTTCAGAGCGGAAAGAATGGATTCAAGACATTCAAGATCCAAATTCTGTCTTTTGAAGAGAAGTGAAGATGGAAAAACCCAGAGACGAAGACAGAGAGAGAGAGAGAGCCGGAAACAATGTTCTGGACCATGATTCATGGGAAAAACAGCTGTTAAAGCTTTTGTCACGGCTTCCTTCTCTGCAGTTGGCGAAAGCAGTCTGTCGAGTTCATGAGTGAAGCATCTATATAAATACAACCATCAGTGAGAATATATTTGAACCCAAAAAAAAAAAAAAATTCTAAAAAGATATTTGAAGTGAAACAGAAATAGTAATATTTCAAGACTTAGGACTTTTTTTTTCAGTCACGTGCGGCCTCATAAACAATTCAGTGTAGCTGATGCATCTATGACCAGCTTTAGTCGTCGGAATAAAACTATGAATTTCTTTTTTTTTTTTATCGATCAATATTAAAATTTTATTTAATTAATTTAATTTGAATACCATAAAATTTATTAAGGAATTAATTTTTTAAATTTTTTTTCTTAATTCTTAAAATTGAAAATTAAAAACTCTAATAAAGAGATAAATATCCGACCACTTAAAATAAAAAAGTTTGATAAAAAAAACTATGAATTTCACATATAAAGGATTGTAAATTTATGGCTTTAGCATTTCATTTTACTTTAACGGTGAGGAAATGATTTAATAAATTAGAATTTTTGAAATAAATCATCGATTCTCGGTAATCATGATTGATCTATTAAATTCGATTCGAATCAGATTAAATTCTTATGAGATAAACTTTTTAATATCTATTTTTTTAATAAATAAAATTTGAATATAAAATTTTATTTAAAAGATATCGATTACGAAACACTAAATCAATTAAGCATTATTCAATAAATTGGAAATTATTAACTCAAAAAAGATGATATTCTATTCATTCTCAAGCATGGCAATTATACTTCAATCCACTAATTACTCTCAAGACTCTCAAGGGGGAAATCGAAAGAGGATCAGTGATATTGTTAATATATATATATATATATATATATATATGTTCTGATACCTTACCTTATCCATGGTATCAAATTAATCTAGATCGTCTTATTATCAGGCCTATTATTGAGAAAGATCTTTCAATGATATTTTTTTCATGCCCGTGCCCTTCCCACCACACCAATAAATCATTGATTGGTATTGTTAATATATATATATATATATATATATATATATATATATATATATTTATATATATATATATATTTATATATTTACATATATTTTAAGTTCATAGTGAAATTGGTTTCTTTTATTTATCTGCACTTTGATCTGGATTACGGCCCAACTTTTGGACAATAAATCCTCTTAAACCATCATTTTTTCTAAATATATATATAGATGTTTTTTTTTTTTCCCCATATCTTGAATTTGGCCTATTACTCGATTTTCAGAGGTTTACTCTGACTAATCCAAACAGAGCCATTGAAATCTCTTTACGGGAGGTAGAGCTCTCCCTAATGTATACTCGAATTCAAGATCTCTGGAATGCGATCTAATAACTTACCTAATAGATCGATATGTATTGAGTTGGATGTTCTGTTAATAACTCTCGAAATTGATATGCGTTTTATTTTATTAAGGGTTTGAGCTATGTAATGGGTGAGTTTCCTTTTATTCACAAGCTCGTGCAATTGAGATTTGATATTAAAATTTCTTTCCACTATAAAATAATCATTATCAACTGCATTACTTGGTAAATTAGATTTAGTGAAATTAATAAAAATTCATGGAGGAACAATTGATCTAGTGATTAAAATTGTTAAATTTTTTATTCAAATTTTGAATTCAAAATTTAAAAATAAAAAAACTACATTAAAAAGTTCTCTTTAAATTGAGTTCGACAACGTTCAGACCAAATTAGTCGGAATATAACTTTGAATACTAATGGATTCACACAAAAAAAAAATAATAAAAATTTGCATATTCACCGACCTCCAAACACATGAAATGTTACCCGCTTTGACCAAACATCTTATAATTTTAGCCTAAAAGGTATCTCGCTGTGTTGGAGGTCGTGATAATCGGTATCAGAGTGATTCTCCGGCCACCAGCATATGCCGATGACCTTAAAAAGGGGTGTGTGGCATCCCACATTAGTTGAAAGAGAAGGGGTGTTGATGTGCGAGGTCGGAGTCCCACATCACATGGCAAGTCATATTGAGTCTTTCTTGACCATAAGGGGCACTGCTGGATGTGCTCTATCTCTGATTGACCATAGGCAGATAAATGTGAATATACAGCTAACATAGTGGGTGTGTTTTGGGTACAATATAATTATCGAATATCAGTAATATATCCAAAAAAGAGATAAAAGCATTATATCTTATATTTTTCTTGCATATTATATTTGGTTATAACTTTAAATTACTTAGTACATCTTACTTAATTGAAAAAACAAAAAACAAAAAACATTATCACTTCTAAGCGTTTTTTTTTTTTTTTCAAAACACATTATTTTTATGTTTATATATTTTATAATATTTTAATCATAAAGTCGATTCTAAAATTTAGGATTAAATCTCAATTTATTATTATATTATTTTAATGGTGAAAATATTAATATTGAGTGATATTTTGCTTATTCATAAAATTTTAATTACTGAACTCACCAAATATATTCAGTGAAATAGGATATATTAGTAATAAATGAATGCCAAATTTATGAAATCTCACTTTAGTATTGTTGCCAAATTCAGGAATTAACACACAACGCAAGCAAATTTGGAACTTAGATACTTGATTAGTGTTGGGTTGATGCCCTTTTAGATCAAATAACCCTTTTCTTGTGGGGGTTAATGCATGAAACATCAATATAGATTTGCTTGCTAACTCCAAAATTGTATATGGAATTGCTTTAGACAAATCTTTTGGTCTTAATTCAGAGAGTAAAACAAAGTTGTCCCATTGGACCAAACTCAAATGGGTGTAACGGTACGACGTTGTATTTTCTTAATCATAGATCTCGTATTAAGTTATAGGAATGATGAAATGAAATTTGAAAGAGTCAACCCTTTATAAACTATACAATGCTCAAATCAGATTAATTGGACAAAGCCTAAATATGTGGATCAAGCACCCAGGCCATGAATGGTTCCTTTTTCTTCTTATATGTTTTTTTGGCATCCTCATTGGATCGATGGGGATAAATACTAAAATAAAAAACATATATAAATAATTTTTTAAATATACATCGCTCTAGACAAAAATTAGATCTAAATTATTAATAGAAATATTTTTTTAGTGCATATTTAAAGTGTGTGCTCAATGTATATTTTATGTACAAAGGGGCAGGATATTTATCCATCTCAAAACTAATAAATTATATATAATTTTAAAAATTATAAGTTTATATATTTTTTTTGTTTATAACCGGTCTCTAGATTAATTTCAGATATCTTTATTTTGCCTTCTAATATGAGGATACATTTGATTAAAATGAATTGAAATAAAAAATAAGATTGAAACTTATATAATTTTTTTGTATTAATGGAATGAGAATGAGAGAGAATAAAATTCACAAATTATGAGATTTATGAAATTTAAGTGAAGATAAGGGCTTTTGAAATCCATTTCTAAGGATTTTGATTTCAAATCTAATTTTGATTCCTATAATTTTTAGTTTATTCTATTGTTAAATATACTTATTCACGTGTATAAGTAAAACAATGACAAAAAACTAGAATTTTTATTTTTTTTATCCAAGCAAAATGATTGTTAAAGGACAAAACAAGAACATCAAGGCACCAATTTCAACCTTCAAAACATTGGTACAATTCATTAGACATAAAACAAAGTAAGATATTTAGAGTACGGAGGTGTGAAAATTTTTAAGGAAATTTAAAATAATAATATTAATAAATTTTTTTAATAAAATCTGACAAATCAAGAAAATATCTTTATATACAAAGGGAGAATATATTTATACCATTATATAAAAATAAAAATATATAAAATTATTTTAATTATAGAGAAATTATACTCACAAGTCATACTATTAAGTTATGGGAGAGAGTGATGAAACATAAATTGACTTAGAAATAAGTGTGTTTCATAATTAATTTGTATTTATATCAAAACAATTTATCACCGAAACAATTCATTTGCTAAACATTTGATGGAGACATTTAGAATACAGAAAATAGACTTATATGTAGTATTCACTAATTTAGAAAAAACATATGTTAAACTTCTTAGGAACATTGTGGTGGACGTTGATGAAAAATGAGATCTTCTTATCCTTGAGATACATTAATTTCATTAATGCATGAGAGATGTGTTACCAATGTAAGAACTTGTGAGATTTAAGTGATAGATCTTCAATTAATATTAGATTTCACCAGGATTCGACATTAAGTTTCATCATCTTTTCAATAGTGATAGATGATATCATAAAAAATATTCAAGATAAAATATCATGAAATATACTTTTTACATATGATATAGTGTTGGTAGATGAAACGAGAGTGAAACATATTGGAATAAAGAGGATTTAGATTGAATTGATAAAAAAATTGAGTATATGAGATGTACGTTTGATAGTAATCATCAGAATGATAAAAAAATGATTAAGTTGAAAAAAAATAATATGCCAAAAAGTGAACATTTTAAATATTTTGATTTTATCATTCAAAACGATGACAATATAAATGAGAATGTAAATTATAGGATTCAAATATGTAGAATGAAATGAAGAATGACATTTGAAATTTTTTGCGATCGCACGATACCATTACATTTAAAGGGAAAGTTTTATAGAATCGTAATAAAATTTGCACTATTATATGATATTGAATATTAAGTCATTAAATAACAATAAGAGTATAAAATGATTATAACTGAGATCAAAATGTTTAGATGAATGTGTAATAAAACAAAAAAAGATAAAATTAGAAATAAAAAAATACGTATTAAAGTGAAAATGAGTTCAATTACGGATAAAATGCGAAAATATTATATGAAGTGGTTTAAACATATGCAATGAAAACTTAAAGATGTACTAATTAGGAGAATCGAAAACTTAAACATAAAAAATTTAGTGAAACATATGAATAGATCATTGAAAATTTAAATATAAATTATCTGTAAAGATATAATATCTAATAATTTAGTTGAGAAAATGATTTTAAATATAAATAAATGATATAAGAGAATTCGAACAAATTAAATCATCTCCTTTGTTATTTTAAATTTCTAAATTTTTATTTTTATGTTTATTTTTTTATCTCTTCTATTTTTGTTTTTCAAATGATTGATTTTAAAATTTGGTATTAAGGTGAAGGTTTTGTTGCTGTTATAAAACAAAGTAAGACACGCTTATTAAGCCTCCCATGATTTTCACTCCATATTTATGTACGTACACATGCACACTCCACATTCAAGGAGACGACGGTGACAAGCCAAGCAAGCACTTCAATTTTATCACCATCATCCAAATAAAGAATACGTGGTTGGATGCGAGGCTACATTGGAATGATAATAACCTTTATAGCACATTTATTACATGCAGTCTCAAATTAGTTAAAATTAGATTTAATGAAGATGGCACTCACTTCAATTCTCTCAATTTCTTTCTACAACACCATCCATGAATCCGAGAGAGAGAGAGAGAGAGAGAGTGAATGAATACATATGCAAAATTCTTTAGCTCTCTATATAAAGTCCTAGAAGAGGGACTTTTATTTGTGGGTTTCCTTCATACTTCTTTCATTTTTCTCTCTCCTAAACACTTCTACCATGGCATTCAATTTCAAAGTCGTCTTCTTTTTGGGCTTGGTAATGCTCACCCACATAGGGTCTCACAGTGAATATTAAAGGCTTTAGCCAGAACTATGGAAAAGTCCAGGGATAAGTGCTACAGCAAAATAAGACAAACCCATGAGCTTGCCTACATACGGCGGAATACTAGAGATTAGATGCCTATTGCACATTCAGAAACCACAGGTATAATTAGGTAGCAGCTAAGAAATAACAAAACTAATTGTGATTAAGATGATTAAGATGAGGCTGAGGACAACAAATGGTGCAGTTTACAGGTTCATCTGCAGGAAAAAGTCAGCGGTGAAGGGCAAAGTGACTTATCAGTATGAAGTTGGCAAGAATGCATGCTTATGATATCCCACCCATCGCTGACTCTAGCCACTCTAGGGGACTTCTTTTTTACAATGAAATACAAAATGAATTGAGAAAAGGTTTCAATTTTTGGCAGTAAATGGAATATTTAAGCGTGCAAATATTTCTACCTATAACAGAAGTAGTACTAAATTCAAATACAAAAAAGTTTGCTCAGAGTCAAAAATCTAGCTATTGTACTCAACCTTACCTGTTCCTTCCAGGAGACGATAAATCTGAATGAAACTGAAGCATTTGGCAGCACAAGTTCCAGATTCAGCTTCATGAAATCATGCCAAGTTCAATTAGCTAACTTGCTCCATGGGTGATGTTACTGCACACCACAAACGAAGGCTGTTTTGTCATAGAAGTCAATAAAATTTGAATATATAGTGCAGAAAGTGCCATCAACCATAGAGAAACATATGACCAATTGAGCCATGGAGAACCAAAACAGTAGTCTTAATATGGCATCGAAATAACAATGTCAGATTGCAGGAAATCATAGCATGTTAACTCAGAAAATTTTAGAGTTTCCCTTGCTTAAGCAACCATCTTGATGAAAATGAAAAAACAGAGAAAGTGCAAATAGAGAAAGAATGGAGGGGAGATTTTGATTAACAGATTTGTTTTTTGTTTTTTGTTTTTTTTCCCTTCGTTTTTATTTGTGTCTTTTTTTTTTTCCCAGACAAGCAAACATGTGGAAAAAGAAACAACTAAAAGGTGCCGAGCAGCTATAACAGAAGAAAATGGATGATCAATAAAAAATAGCTGGGAGAATCAGATTATTGCAATTCAAACAGTTCTGGAAAACCAAAATGAGATTTGTATTGAATGGAGAAAATAAAATTTTTGTCATTTCAAGTAGCTATAAGATTACCAAATAGCATATGATAATGGTGCATACCTCCAGTCTAGCTTTAGCTTCACTATCAAATGTTTTGCACAGGATCTCATAATTCTTTTCATATCCCATCTGCAATTGAACAGGAAAATCCGGTTCAAACCTTTATACAAGAGATCAAAGGAACCATACGAGAAATGCAGAATGGTGATCAACTGGAGCAAGTATTGCATACCAAAGGATCAACTCTGGATGGTGAGATAGCAGATATATTATAGCTGCAGAAATTGGAGAGTCAACTGAAGGATAAGTAACAGCAGATACTGAGAATGAAAGATGAACTACATTTGTTTAATATTATATCCAAAATTGGGGGAAGGGTCCTTGCTTGACTTAACCTCACATTATAAATCTGATGCATATTAGTAGCAATCTACGAAAATTTAAACTATAAAAGGAAAAAAAAATTACATACCTTAGTTTACTTAAATAAAAATTCATTGCTAAACTGTTTGCCTTTTGAACAGTCAACATCACAGCACTCATGTGGCTCTACAAAAGGTGCAAATTCAAATCAATGCCCCAAAAAAATTCAAAATAGCTTCTTAAAAGTAAAGTTGTTCTTTGACCCCAAAAAAATCTAAATATAGGAGAGAGTATAATGTAGCATATCAATGCAGCAATGGGAGTAGAAAAGGTTATCATGCCAATGAAACAGCTAAGAACAATACAAAAAGCCCTCGCACCCAAGACAAGTATATAGGTTGTCTCCTTCAAATATATATGTCTTGAGAGCCAACCAAATACAGGTGAAAGACCAAGCAGATCACCTTCTGAGCAATGAGCTCAATTAGTTGCATCAAGAACTTCCCAAGTCCCTTGCCTTGCACATGAGACTGAAGCTGTAACTCATACACATAAACAACAGGCAATTCTTCCTCTAAGGTAAAACGGTAGTGTACAAACCCAACAACAGGGCAATTATTGTTTATGTACCAAGCATGTGTGCTTCCTTTTTCCGGCATTTCCAATGTCTCATTAGAGGTTGCATTGGCATCATGCACAACTATATATCTTGCTTCTGGTGCAACCATTTCCCGGCGCTTAACTTTCTCCTCATTGGGCCACTCTGATCCATAAGAGCCTTCCATATTGATCTATAAAATTTAAAAAGAGAAACAAAAAATAAAATATTGCATCCATGTAAGAGGGGAACAATAATGCAACGTCTTCTTATCAACAAACATCTTAGATTATTTTGGTCTTCCTTTTTTCAAAGGCAAATGAGACCATAATAAAGTAGCAGTTAAGCATCAAATAGAGCTACCTTAAGGAGGCTCTGTATGAAATGCTTTAAGGGAGAAGACAGCTTGTCCCCACATCCTGATTCCAAGTATACAGACAGCCCTATATACCAAAAAAAGGTCAAGTCAACCCTCCTATCAAAGGGTAAAGCACTTTTCTTCAAAAGAAAATTATTCTACTCTTTTCTACTTTACTTTCATGAAAGGTATGGTGGAACATCACAATGGTGACTAGTTTAACCATTATGCTTGATCAAACAATATATATTTTACGAAAGGAATTGCACTATTATGGATCTTGTAACTGCTAATGATGGATCTTGTAACCGCTAATGATGCATTCACACACCTACTGCATCTAATAACTACGAGAAGTTCAATTGCAAGATGAGAAAGAAAAGGTCGAGTCAAAGACCCTAATTTGGACAAAATAAACAAATGAAATCTCAAAATGATAAAGACCTTGATAGACCCCCAATTAAAAGGACAATATATCCCTTTAGCTGATTTAATTGGGCACTGTTTCACATGAAAGAAATTTTAGAAAGAAAATTCATTGATTTTTCATTTTGGTTTTTCCTCTCTATCCTTTGATCCTTTAATATATATTTTGGTGTAAACTTTTCAAGTGTTCGCTAACTCATTGGACAATGCTCAATAGCCCCAAAGCCATGCACACCAGGAAATCACATTAGATTAATTCTGTATGCTCGCCTACCAAATGGCATGACATCCTCGCGAGCAATTTGGGGAAGAAGCATCTTTTACTAGATGAGCTAGAGGGTCATTTACTTTTTCGTAGCTATCCTTATCTTTTAATCCCATGGTCTTAGTCAGGATGTATATCACCATGAAAGTTTCACAGTGGGTAGACTTAAAGCACAGACACCGACAAAGGAGACTAGATGTGAGACAAGAAAATCACAAAAAAAAAATTATATTCGTAAAGAAAAAATTATATTATTGAAAGCCATAAAGTGTGATATCATTTTTAAATGATTTTTTCAATGTGCACACAGTGGGCACGGCTCATTTCCAGAAGTATCAGGCAACATAGATCAGAAGGATACACTAGAGGGGTAGGTATATGTTAGGACCTAAGGTGATGATAATTGAGGTTTTTACTCCAAATAATTCTACAATTTACTAAAATTAAGCTGGAAAAATTTAGAAATGACCTAGCTATGAAGGCCAATCACATTAATCAAACAATAACAACAAAATTGCAAAACAGAAATAACAACAACATTCAAAAATTCACTGAAATAAGCTCAAGGGAATGGGATTACCATTTCGATTGTAGTGTCGGAGTGAAGGGAATGAAGCGAGATGGTCTTTGTTTGCTAAAGCTATGGCTTCCTCGATCGCTTTCTTCTTCACCAGTATCTACACCCAAATTAACTTGATTCACACAGAGAGAGAGAGAGAGAGTGAGTGAAGAAGAAGAAGAAGAAGGAGCATTGTCTTTTTCCTTAAATTTTACCTCTTTTCTGCTAGGCCTCTTTTCTCTGCTACTATTGCCACTGATCTTTTGCTCCATGGCTACTCCTAACGTTCTCTTTCTGCCGCTGGGGCACGTATGGCTTAACAACAGGTACGACGACGAAGGATTTATTTTATTTTATTTTATTTTATTTTATTTTTAAAAATCCTAATTTTAATATCAGATAAAGAAAAAAAAAAATGGAACTATCTTGTGGTGGTTCCTTTTTTCCTTTTTTTTTTTTTTTGTGTCATTGGACGACGGTTTTTATTATATTACAATATCAAAATTTAAAATTCACTATTAAAAATATTATATATCGATATCTAGAAATATATTTAAAATTATAACAATTTTTAATCGTAATAGTAAAAATTGTGTATAATACTTGATAAAACACGTTAAATCTCAAAAATGACAAATAGTTTTGAGAGGATCGTAGAATTAGAATTTTTTCCATCTTAACATCATAAATGGGATTTTTTTTTCTTTATTTGCTTTTAATTAATTAATTGAGCAATTATTGTATTTATATATTTTTAGCTTTACTATTGGAATGAAATCTCAGGGTTAATGTTATTAAAAAAAAATCATCTTTGACTCTACCATTTTTATTTAACTCAAGTAAACTTATCAATTTTTTCAAGTTTGATAATTTTTTAAAGCAAACTTTTTAATTATTATTAAAAGAAGATTTTGTGGGTCTAGTGAGAAAATGAAGCTCATTACTTCAAACTTCAATGATTTATCAATTCCCCCTTCTAAAAAATAATAGGTAAAATAATTTTTAACTTAATATGGGGATAAGGAGAAGGTGAACATATATGTAAATAGTTTTTTTCATATATTTTTATAAATAAATTGTTTTCATATCTTGAACCTGTAATTTTGAGGTCACAAAAAATAACTTTACTGTTTTGTCAAAATTCACCCATCTCTTATAAAAAGCAATAAGAAGAGGAAAAAAAAAAAAAAACAATTGGGCTCCTCATATATTCATTAATAGTTGTGTGACCTAAGTCCAACTTGAGTCCATTTTAAGGTTTTGATAATAAGAATACAACATACAACACCTTTGCGTCTAATTTGGATCCAAATGAAATCTATAAAAAATTTATAATTCATTTCATTCTATTCGTAACATAACAACAAATATGAAATTTTAAATTAATAAAGAAATAAAAATTTGCCAATGAACATTACAAGAATTTATGAATTCAACTATTTTTTTGCACTTACCATGTTTATTCAAATTTGGTAAGGAGAGAAAATCCTTTTTCTTTTTTAGGGAATCTAAGTTCTTTGGAAAAGGGAAAGAGATGCCTTGAGAAGTTGCATCAGCTAACTAGTAAAACTCAGCTTTTTCCAACCCAGATGCCAACACCTTTGAAATAGCCATACCCACGAAGAGAATAACAAGTTAGAACATAAGATGGCATATATTCATGTCCATTTAAGCACCGAGCAGTGATGCTATGTGGAAATGTGATTCTTAAGCCACTCTCAGCACCAGAATCCTTTCTAACAATTTTGATAGGGTAATGAGAAAGGAGTCTACAACTGTAAGAAAAATCAGAAATTAGATGTACTTTCCCAATTTATTAAGCTAAAAGACATTAAAAGAAAAAAAAATAATTGCTAACAAAAGCTTATTTATCCATAATTTTATGGTAAAGCAGCTAACAGAAACAGAACCAATAATAGTACATCACCGTGGTTGGCTCTGCTTAAATTTGATAGTCACAAGACAATTAGTACATAGTTTTTCTATTGATTCCAGACAAGCCCCATGTATACATAATCAGCCTTAAAGAGCATTCAAGCAAGATAGGCTACCACAAGTTTCTTTCATCTTCACAGTCCTATACCTCCGTACTTAATGGCAGCCTGACGACTATCAATGGTCTGTCCATATGTCTCTGCAGGTGGAGTTGGTCCATTGAAGATGCCATAGCGCCTTGCCGCCTCCCTGCTATCATTGGTCTCCCTTGCATAACCAAAATTGTCTCTCTTGGTGACATATGTATCTGCATAACCATCCCTTTTGGTTGGCTGTGGAACAGGCACCGAGAACCTAGGCTGAGTAGTGGGTGTTGCTTTGCTAATTGCAGTCTCTATTGGTGTAGCCCACTTGGCTTGGTTTGGCATAACCCGGCCACCAGTCGAGATCATACCTGCCTCCTGAGTGTTGTCATTCCCTTTGTAGTAGTCATTTTGGCTAGGCTTGATCCATTCATCTCTGTTGTTATCACCATAACGAGGTTTTTGCCCAAAAGCTGCACCAAGATTAATTTTGAAAATAGGTTCTCCTACCTCAGTTTGGATCTCGGTGACTATCTCCTCAACTTTTGGAGGTCGGGCACGATCAGGACTGACAGGCAGTCCCCAAATGTTATTCCCAAGTTCATCATCTTTTGTTGGGCGACCATATCCTAGGCTAACATGCATTACTTTCTGGTCAATGGCTCCATAGTCCCTGATCGGTTCAATATTTGGAGTAGAGATGTACCTGTAATCCTGGACCGAAGGGATTTGAACTTCCTCGATGATTGTCTCTGTCTTTGTCACATAGGTCTCTGTGTCATGCGGATCATAGCAGATGACTGGCCTTTTGTTTCCCTCAGCATCAATGAGGACAGGCCGGTAGACGTCAGGGTACCCATTATTTGCATTGCCATATCTCCCTCCTTTCCATTCATCAGAATGATGTTCCAACCCCTTGTAGTCAGAGTAGCCTTTGTTTGGGTAACCGTTGCGCGACATTGCCTTCTGTTCTCTGGAACTAACTTCCTTTCTTACAAGGCTAGTGATTCTGAACACTTTCTTCACATGCCAAAGAGGCTTAAAACAAGACATTATATATAGAAAGATAAAGCCTCCCATCATTCTTCGGATAGTGCATATGAATCTAATCCTACAACTTTTATGATTCTGCCACTAGATATATTCTTGGAAGAATCACATTCTTTTTATCAGATTGCGACCTCCATTTCTACTCTGGGCCATGAATTTTCAGCCATAACAGCAAATGTAAATATCACATTTTGCAGAAGTTGCTAGTCATTATTTGAGAGAAGAAAAGGGAAAGAATCACCAAGCGTAAGCAAGCTAAACATTTTTTGTTCCCAAATTAAGATTTCGTCCAATAATTCTGTTTATTTTATTAATAGTTATAAATTAACTCAACCACTTTCACAAAAAAATTTCTATTCGAGTAAAGAGTAAGAAATATGTTTTTTTTTCCGATTTTTCAAAGCTAAATAATCATTTCCCTAGATATAAGATCATTTTTAAATATGTTGGAAAATACACTAAAATTAATATTGAGATTTATAAAGAGCAAGGGAGGGAAGAGTGATGAAAACAAAGGATGTTCTCTATGTAAATTGTATAGTATGTAAAAAGGATTAAATCATTCTTGTTGTGCATATTTAAATTGTTTAAGATATGAAGTTACTGGAGGTGGGTTATAACTCTACAGATATCAGTTCTTTCTTGACTTGAATAGTAGTCATCGATGGGTGGATACACCCATAAAAACTGTCGGAGGGTGTTCCGATATGGAGGAACTCCGACACTCAAGTCAGTAAAGAGTGGATTTTGATTGAAAGAAAAATAGACTGAGAGTTAAGGGAAGGTTGTTCACCGTGATTAATGTGCTCCCTGTGTTAGGTTTAGAGAACGTATCATTTATATCCTCGGCCACGGGAACTTCAACCTTACCTTCCTTATCGGACCGATCCGAAAATCTCAAGGGTTAATATTTTGAATTGATCACGATTCCTATTTATCGCGAAAACTTTCATCTTTAGGAAGGATGCTTTCTTTATACGGGAGTTCTAAGATTTGCCGTCATGAAATAGGAGACTGAAATTAAGAAAATTCTGGCATTCCTTTAGAATCGTTCAGAGTGTTACGTATTGTTCGATCGCTTGACCGATAAGGAGCTTTCGAGACTTGTTCGATTGGAGAGCTGACATTTACTTAATCGATCGGAATGATTGTCTCTGCTCGATGAGTCATAATCGGTTAACGGGACGATTGAGGCCCTATCGGTAGATTGATCGGGTCGGCTATGACCCTTCGGTAGATTGTTATAGTGGACGTTATATACCGATCGGCAGGTGCTCTTCGTGATCTTTTAAATAATTGACTCTTTTGACTTGAGCCTTGAGTCTTGGGCTACGTCTCATCAGAAGTAATTCATTTTACCTCCAAATACAACATTGGATTAATATAATCTAGGGCACCCAAGTCACAACAGATGACAATATTCGTGTCAGAATGATTTTATCTATTTAGAACCCGGCATATACCAATGCGTGCTTGTGTTTGTAGAGAGAGAGAGAGAGAGAGAGAATTTTGAAACTAGATAGGAATGTGGTTCTTCCAGCTAAATATTATATAAGCTAGTGTTAGGATCATAAATTGGTAGGATTAGATTCTCATGCACCATATTCCTTTACTTGATTGAGGGCTTTCATCTTCCTTAGCCCAGAAGTTTTATCAGTCATATGCTATTTTTTCATCTAAATGGTCCGAAAAAGCATAAGAACATAACAAAACTGTCACAATAATCTGACATACTTTCAATCAAATACTTTCAATAAAGTTAGCATTTTTCTCTATTATCTCTGAAGCGCGTGTTAACAATGAAAGAATGAAAGGTTTGGTTTTAAAGAATATGGGATAACACACCAAGGCTCCTCTACTCCAAACATGGAGCCTGACATCTAGTATGACTGGCTTTGCAAAAAATGGTCCTCTAGAAAACGACTACAGCAAGAGGAGAGAACAGCTTGCAAGTCCCTCCTCCCTAAAATGATGAAGCGAACTTTGAAGCAACGAACATGGACTAGGACAGTGGAAATGTAAATCCTCCTCCCCCAAAAGCCGAAGCAACCTATGAAGCAGTGACAGAAACACAAACACAGAAAGCAGACAAGGACATGAGAAATATAACAAGATGCGGGTCTCTTATAGAATTGTATTAGGGGGTAGTGCAACAAAGGAAGCAACAAATGGCAACTTCAATGGAACAACTCAACCTGGTATGGGCAGAGTAATAAATCACCCTTTTCCTCTTTTCCCAACAACCTCAATGTACAACCAACGCCTCCTTCTTCCCCAAAAGCCAGACGAAGGCAGGTACCCTAGATAATGGCAGGGAACAAATGGCAACTTCAATGGATCAACTCAACCTGGTGTGGGCAGAGAGACTTTTATACCACCTGTACCCTACCCCCCTGCCCCTACCACCACCACTGCTCCTGCAAACAACACCTGGACAGTCACCACAAGTCCAAGCTATTAAACATTGTCTTGTCTGAGCGCTTAACAATCACCGACAACTGCCACTGGTGCTGGAAAAGACGCAACTGTTCACCAGAAACATTTAGAGAGGGAATCGTCGAGTCGGCTAAAGCCTCATCCAACTCCTCTTCATCATCTAAAGACTCATCGGAATCAGTAAGAAGTGTGGATTCTGGCAAGTCCAGAGAACGGTTCGTCCCAAGAAGGGAGTCTTTGAAGCTCCGATGTAGGACTGGCCCATCCTCCCCATCATTGCCTTTAACTCACTTGGTACTCCGATGAAGGTGATCGGCTTCCACGACAGAAAGTCCTCTCGCTCTGCCAGTCTCGTCGGCGTGGCAGAAGGAAGGTCAAGCGGCAAAATTTTCGAAGCGTGACTTCTAACGGTCATATTCCTTTTGGTTGCACAAAATTTGAATTTTTTTTTTGTGCAATTTATTAGTAACATAACAAAAAATATGAATTTATTAATAAAAAAATGTAAAGTTTGTAAATAAACTTTGCAAGAAAAGAATCTATGAATTCAACTATTTTTTTTTTCGCCGACCATATCACTGTAATTTGGTAAGGAGGAAAAATCTTTTTTCCTTTTTGGGGAATCTAAATTCTTTTCTAGGGAAAAGAGAAAGAGATGCCCTAAGAAGTTTCATCAGCCAACTAGTAAAACTCAGCTCTTATGGACCTAAGCCAGAGAGATGCCAACGCCTTTGAAATGGTCATACCCATGAAGAGAATAACAAGTTGGAAGATAAGATCGCATGTATTCGTGTCCATTTAAGCACCAAGCAATGATGCTATTCAAATTTATGTGGAAAAGTCATTCTTAAGCCACTTACAGCACCAGAACCCTTTTGAACGATTTTAATAGGGTAATGATAAAGAAGTTCACAACTGTAGAAATATCAGAAACTAGATGTACTTTCCTAATTTATTAAGCTATAAGAAATTAAAGCCAAAAGAAAAGAAAAATTGCTAACAAAAGCTTATTCATCCATAATTTTATGGTAAAGCAGCAAACAGAGACAGAACCAATAGCACATCACCATAGTTGGCTCTGCTTAAACTTGATAGTCGGAAGACAATTTGTACATAGGTTTTCTATAGATTCCAGACAAGCCCTAATCAGTCCCAGGGAGCATTCAAGCAAGATAGGCTACCACATGTTTCTTTCATCTTCACAGTCCTGTGCCTCCGTACTTAATGGCAGCCTGACGACTGTCAATGGTTGGTCCATGTGCCTTTGCAGGTCGAGTTGATCCAAAGTTGCCGTAACGCCTCGCTGCCTCTCTGCTATCAATGGTCTCGTCTGCATAACCAAAATTGTCTCTCTTGGTAACATATGTATCTGCATAACCATCCCTTTTGGTTGGCTGTGGAACAGGCACTGAGAACTTAGGCTGGGTAGTGGGTGTTGCAAAGCCAGGAGATCTTGCAGCTTCCATTATGTACTCAACGGCTGAGCTGATGTCATTTGTTGGTTTGCTAAGTGCAGTCTCTGGTGGTGTAGCCCACATGGCTTGGTTAGGCCTAACCCAGCCACCATTCGTTACCATACCTGGCTCCTGAGTGTTGTCATTCCTGCTGTAGTAGTCATTCTGGCTAGGCTTGATCCATTCATCTTTGTTGTTATCCCCATAACCATATTTTCGCCAAAAGGCTGCACTAAGAGGACCGGTTCTGGTGGAAGTGGGATTTCCTACCTCAGTTTGGATCTTGGTGATGAACTCCTCAACTTTTGGAGGTCGGGCACGATCTGGACTGACAGGCCGTCTCCAAGTGTTATTCCCAAGTTCATCATCTTTTGTTGGGCATCTATATCCCAGGCTGACAGGCATTACTTTCTGATCAATGGCTCCATAGTCCCGGATAGGTTCAATATTTGGAGTAGAAATATACCTATAATCCTGGACCAAAGGGGTTCGAACTTCCTCGATGATTGTCTCTGTCTTTGTCACATGGTGCTCTGCATCATGCGGATTGTAACAGATGATTGGTCTTTTGTTTCCCTCAGCATCAATGAGGACAGGTCGGCAGACGTGGTCGGGGTACCCACCATTGGCATTGCCATAGCTGCCTCTGTTCCATCCGTCAGAACGAGGTTCCCAGCCCTTGTAGTCGGAGTAGCCTTTGTTTAGGTAACCGTAGCTGGACATCGCCTTCTGTTCTCTGGAACTAACTTCCTTTCTTACGAGGCTAGTGATTCTGAACACTTTCTTCACATGCAAAAGAGGCTAAAAACAAGACATTATATATAGAAAGATAAAGCCTCCCATCAATCTGCAGATAGTGCATAAGAATCTAATCCCACAACTTTTATGATTCTGCCACTAGATATATTCTTGGAAGAATCACATTCTTATTTCCAGATTGCTACCTCCATTTCTACTCTAGGCCATGAATTTTCAGCTATAACAGCAAATGTAAATGCACATTTTGCAGAAGTTTCCAGTCCTTATTTGAGAGTATAAAAAGTAAAGAATCAATTAGGGATTCTTTTCTACACTCAATCACCTGGCTGAAAAAGAATTTGGAGGCCAACAACATGACATAGACAGAGAACCGTTTTGAACAGCAACATGAGAAAAGGAAATAGTTCACCATGATCATGCCCAGACAATGACTGTTCCATTTCTCTATTTTGCTCTTGCCTTATCTATAGAACCACCCAAACTTACAACTTTATGTCAAGGCAGGTACCAATATTAGGTCTGGTGACGACTAAGATGTTTGCTAGTCAAACTAGTTGGCCTGTTCTGCAACTCTTATTTCAGATTTTCCCACTTAGATAGTCCTCTCTTTGTTTCCCATCTTAGAATTCTAATTGATAGAACCCCTTGTTACCCATGAAAGTGTATTTTCCGTTTCCCCATTCGCTTTGGCCCTTTCCCATTTTTCATTTCTGCTCCGTGTGCAATTATAATTCTTTTCGAAGTATAACATCATTGATCCTGACTCCTGAGCAGATAATTGCCCATCAGGAAATCTTAAGCAAGACTGTATTTCCTGTATGTTTTGTCGCTATCAAAGTGACATATATGGAAATAATGATAATAATACATCTCATATGCTACTGAGGCCGACGATGCGGATACACTGTCCTGTCAAAGAAATTTCTGTGTGGATCCTCCTCTCACTTCTTGATCAGGTATGCTAAGAGCTGCTCTATTATCCCAGAGTGAAATGTTTTTCTCTTTAAGAAGAAGAACCTTATCCAACTATATCGAACATGCACCGATAAAATAATTGAAAATAAATAAGAAACGTGTTAATGATTCATACTAAACAAATACAAAATAAATCATAGTTGTTTTAGTTAACTGTTCGTTCTGTTGTTAAAACTGGTATAAGTTTTACGATGATACAAAAAATCAAACGAAAAAACTTGAGAATGCTAGTAGAAAAAGGTACTTAACCCCAACTAGTTTATGGGACTGTGGCATTTATCCATTACAGATGCAAAACAGAAGGAAGAAATGGGTCTCACTCTCAAGAACCAGGTAAGCTTGCAGGCTGCCGCCTTAGTATTGTACCTAGTAAGTTTTTCTGCAGCAACATTAATTCATTTTGTTAATGATAAACAACTTTCAAATAATAGGAAAAAAATTGCATATCAGCCATCATTACAAGGTGTGATATTTGCCGTCAATGGCAAGTTTCCATTTTCGGAGAAGGCTGGTGTTATGGCCAGTAATGGCGTAGATGTTGTAGCAACCTTAATGGCAGGAAGCCAACCAGTTAATCGTTTAACATAAAATGAAATGATACTAAATTTCAACAGTTATCTAGCTAGCTAGCTATCAACGGATAATTGACTGTACTAAATTTTTTAACTAAAACTCTGATTCGAATATTAGAAATAAAAGAAATTACGTTAAGAGAATTTTTTCAAAAAATGATCTAACCTCAGATAAGATGAAAAAGTGTTTCATGGCGCGCAAAACAAAAACAGTTTGCCTAACGAGGTTTTCTCTAATGAAACACAAAGGAAATCACCATAATATTTCTGCTCAAAGGGTTAAATTGAGTATAACATTCTGTTTGGCTTATAACTATTATTTAAATAACTAAATTTATTCCTACCATAATATCTCCGAGTTATTAACCATAACCAGTTACTTTTTTTTTAAAAAAAATTCCCAATGCCAGTGTAAACTTAAAATTTTTATTATTATTCAAAAATAAATAAATAAAAATGTGACAAAAATTAAACACATTCAAACAATATTAAAATAGACTATAAAAACTGATTATATAAATATTATTTATGAATATAATAAGTCAGATTTTTGAATATTAGTAGTTGAGTTAAAAAAAAAAAAAAGAGGTAGACAATAAAAGAAGTCTACAGCTACAAAATCTTAAATCTCAAGCTTAATTAAGAAAAATTATTTATGAGAGTATAACCAAATTACTTGAATTGTGAAAAATATATTATGATTTTTTAATATTTTAATAAATTATGGAAACGAATGCTCAAAGTACGATAGTGACTATTCAACGTTTCACTACCGGAGGAGGTTATTATCGTCAGTCCAAAGCACGTAACAATGCTGATGGCCTGATTTACCAAAACAAGAGAGAGAGAGAGAGAGAGATCGAACCGGAAAATAAAACCGGTAGTTAGTGCCCCGAGCCATGTCCCAAACTCAGGAACCATAATGGGTTCGTCCATACAGGACACCCGGAAAAGTCGGACCCACCATAGTGGCAATTTGAAAATGGTTAATTAGCTATTAATATTGTCAGTCAATTACAAGCAATATTAACTAGGTTTAGATGGTTGAATTAGTTGTATTAATGAGATTCGATTGAAATAAGTTGAAAATAATTAGAATTAACGAATCAAAGAATTCTATAAAAGGACAAAATGTACAAAATGCCGGATCAGAAAATAAAATTGGTTGTTGATCTTTGGCACTCCCTTTCTATTTCTCTCTTCCTCTATTTCTATTCCCTCTCTCTAACTCCTCTCTCTTTCTCTCTATCTCTCTATCTTTCTCTCTCTCTCTCTCTCACATTACAATTTATTACCTTCATCGGTCAACTCCTACTACAACCCTAGTCAACCCACAATCCTTTTCCAGTCAACCGCCTCCCAGCAAGCAATTGACTACTTGGCTTTATAACAAATTAGTATTAGAGCAATTAAATCCTTAGTCCTAGAGAAGAATCGATGGCAAAAGACACTAGACATAAGATCACAGGGGACCAATTCAAAAGGCAAGAAGCTAAACTACAATAATTCATGAAGGAGTCATAAGAATATCGATCGCAACTCGACAAGAAACTAAGAGGTATGTGCCAATTATTATAGGAACAAAATCAAAAATTGAAAGTCTTTATGAGTCGCGTAAATACCAAATTATGTTCAATCTTCAAAATAATTAATAAAGATAAATCGGAAGAACCAGAAAATGATAGAACTTCAAAATCACTCATACCAACCCCATCAGAAGATAAAATAATGCAAGAAAATAGATCCCATTTATCAAAGAAAATTTCTTTCAATCAAGAGCTCTTACCAAATCCTTCAAAAATTGAACTTCTATTATTTATTGGGGAAAATCCTATGATGTAGTTGAGAAAATTTTATAAATTTTTTAATGTATATCAAATCCCAGCACATACATAGGTTGATACAATGAAAATGTATCTAGAAAGGAAGTCAAAATTTTGGTTTTAAGGGATGAACTTTGGTAAAAAAGACATGGACTGGAAAGAGTTTTTCAAACTTCTTTGTTGGCGCTTTGAAGTCAAAGGAGTTCAAGATGTAGTTGAAAACTTCAATAAACTACACCAACAGGGATTAATTGTAAAATATCAAGAAAAATTTGAGGAATTCTGGTCCTTCATGCTCCATACAAATCTCACACTAGTAGAAGCATACTTCATCTCCAGTTTGTATCAGTGGAGTTAAGGATAAGATCAAACCAATACTAAAGATGTTGAAACCCACTACCCTACTACAAGCTTTCGGAATTGCAAGGTACTGGAATTGGCCAAAACAAGGAGAGCTACAATAAACAAGAGCCAAGATCTAGGAGGAACTAAGAACATGAAATTTATTCAATCCCAATTCTAACTCTCTATCCTTGAGGGCAAGGATGTGCTTAAAGAGGAGGGTATTGTAATGAGTAGGGGGTGGACTTTTGTAACTAGTCGTTAATCTTATTAATCAATTACAATCACTATTAGTTAGGTAGTTCAATTAATTACATTAGTTAGATTCGTTTAGAATAAAGTGAAAATAGTTAGAATTAGTCAAGTACGGAATTGTATAAAATGAGGAAATGTACAAAATGTCGAATCAGGAAATAAAATTGGTTGTTAATCTCTCTCACTCCCTCTCTCTCTCTCTCTTCCTCTGTTTCTATCCCGTCTCTCTCTCTCTCCCTATATCTTTCTCTCTATGTCTCTATTTTCTTATCTCTATCACTCTATTTCTCTCTCTCGCATTACAGTTCATTGCCTTCGCTGGTCAACTGTTACGATAACCCCGTCAACCCACAATCTTTTTCCAGTCAACCGCCTCCCAGCAAG
Organism: Dillenia turbinata; assembly: GCA_037126225.1. Classification (NCBI taxonomy): domain Eukaryota; kingdom Viridiplantae; phylum Streptophyta; class Magnoliopsida; order Dilleniales; family Dilleniaceae; genus Dillenia; species Dillenia turbinata. The sequence continues at coordinate 8,449,374 of JBAMMX010000028.1, read as the reverse complement.
CAGTCGACCGCTTGGGTTTGCAACACAAGCACTTAATCGGACCACACTAACGAAAGTCCCCACCTGCCATGCCACCACCATTTCCATTATAAAAAAAGTATCTGGACCAAAAAGCCCACCCCATTTCCATTAATCGCCATTATACCCCTCGACGCCGCTCCTTACGCTCCTGCTGTCTGAAAACTCTGCAAACATCGTTTTTCTTTCTTCCAGCTCACTTTTTTCATACCTGATGATGAGAACCAAATGATAGATTCTTTTTCTTTATTCTTCATTGGTCCCTGTGAAAAACTCAAACAAACTCCCTTTCCCACAAAAAACAAACCTGTATTACATTTCATTCCAATCATTGTATATGTCTCCATTTTTGGGGATATCCCAAAATTTCTAGGCTTTTCCAAGTACATATTTTGATTCAGGGTTTCATAAATATTGTCGGGTTTTTGTGACTTTTTTGCATATTTATGTGGGTCTGAGTGCTTGCTTGTGCCTTGATATCTTGTCCTTTAATTGCGTGCAGTTTGTTGGTTTGATAACTTCAGCTGTCGAGAGTTTTTTTCTTTTAAATTTTTTTCCATATCTGTAGGGTATAGTTCTTGATGTGTTGGTAGCAGTATTTTATGAAAATTTTGTATTTTTTTAACTGGGTTTTGATTATTAGATTGATTTCTGTTACGTTGATCTAAATAGACCATAAAGTGTGGTATCTTCGTTTCTACTTATATTTTTTTCTTCTTTTTTTCTTGTGGGTAGAACTCATAAAGTCTTCTTTGCGTGAAAATTATGCAACTATTCATAAAGTTCAGTTTTCGACTTAGTCTCTTCAGATTTACTTGATTCCATTTTTAGTCCAAGTGGGTTGCGAAACCATTCTTGGATTTTCTCCCAAAAGGGTTTTGCTTGCTGTAAGACTCATTTATCCCAATCAGTTTCCATTCCTAGTAATTTGAAAAAGACTTGTTTTCTCCCAAAAGGGTTTAGTCCTTCTTGATGTTCTGTTGTAGTTGCATCAATATTGTTACTGTTTCCTCTAGTTGACTCCACAATGTTCATTACTGGAGAACAAGAAGAGAGCCCATTGTCTGCAGACAATGGGATTTTGAAATCCCCTCTTGGATCAGACCCAGATTTCATCAATATCAATGGGCTTTTGCCTGAATCACCTCCAATTCCTGTTGAGTCTACTGACATGAGTGTTGTTCCTGAGCATGAAAAGATTGAGCTGGAGCAGACAATTTCAATTCTAGAAGGTGAGGTTAATGATTAATAGTGCTGTTTTATGAGAGAGGTCAACGCTAGAATTTGAAATTAATATGGTCACCCATTTGATTGTGCAGGGGAAATTGCAGGATTGAAGTTGAAGCATAGATCTTTGGATGAAAAGCGAAGAGAAGCATTGAATAAGATATTGGACACAAAAGGTAAGACTAAAAAAATCATAGTTGGTCATGCTTGTTTTTATCTGTGAAATGTATCGCTTTACTGAGTAATTTAATCTTCAGGTAGCATTAGGGTTTTTTGTCGCATTAGACCACCCATTTTGGCAAATAGGAGAAGTATTCGCCTACCCATTTCAGCTGAGTCGGAGAAGATTGTGGTTAGATCAGCTGGAAGTGCAAAAGAATTCGGATTTGATTGTGTGTTTCCTCAAGAAACAAGTCAAGGTAAGTGTATGATGGCAATCAAATTTGTTGAAGTTGTGTCGTGTCTAGGTGGGTCAAATGTAGTAAAGAGCCATTTCGTTTTCATATTCTGCAGAAAATGTTTTTGTTGAAGTTGAACCGATCCTCAGATCTGCACTTGATGGGCATAATGTTTGCATATTAGCTTATGGTCAAACTGGGACAGGCAAAACATTCACCATGGTTAGTAAGTGATGTCAAGTTATGCTCTGTGTCCTGAAATTCCTTGGTTGTAAAATCAGTTTTTCTACCTGTTGGCTTGAAAGAGTGAAATTGTAGAATTTGATTGACATTCTCCAAAGTATTGAATTGAAGGTGTTTAAAAATTTTAAATTATGTAGGTAGAGTCATGATTTTAACAACTATATTTTCACTGCTTTTTACTACTTAATGAGACCAAAAGCTTTCATATATTTAGGATGGGACAAATGACCAACTGGGCATTATTCCACGGGCCTTGAAAGAACTCTTCAATCAAGCCTTCTTGGACAACGCATGTTCATATACCTGTTCAATGAGCATGCTGGAGGTTTACATGGGAAATCTGCGGGATTTGCTGGCTCCAAAACCATCGCATAGAGCTCGTGAAGCTGTAACGAGATGGTAAATTTGGTTGTCCTTATAACAATTTTTCTTGACTATAGACTTGATTAGGACATTTTATGATTGCTCACTATTATTTGCTAACTCTACTACAGCAATCTCAACATTCAAACAGATCCAAAGGGTTTGGTGGAGATTGAAGGCCTAACAGAAGTGCAAATTCCAGATTTGGCAAAAGCAAATTGGTGGTATGCAAAGGGAAGGGGGGTTAGATCTACATCATGGACTAGTGTTAATGAAGCATCCAGTAGATCTCATTGGTGGGTGTGGTTCTATTTAATTTTTATGAATGTTTTAGTGATTCATTCTGGATTGGTAATTACTGTATCTCTTTAGTTCTATGTGTCTAGCTTGACGAGGATCAACATATTTCGACATGGGGATGCTTCTGAAGCAAAACCAGAACTAAGCAAACTGTGGATGGTTGATCTTGGAGGAAGTGAGCGTTTGCTAAAAACTGGAGCCACTGGACAAACACTTGATGAGGGAAGGGCCATAAATCTCTCATTATCAGCTTTGGGTGATGTTATTGCGGCCCTCAGAAGAAAGCGTGGCCATGTTCCTTACAGGTAACTTCCAACTCTTTTGAAATTAGCCCTTTTATCATCTTTAGCCTGGTTAAATTTGATCTCTGTTTTTATCTTTGCAGAAATAGCAAATTGACTCAAATTCTCAAAGATTCCCTTGGTAGAGTGACATTTTTCTTTTGATTCAACTATATTAAAATGTCTTTAGCAGAAACAATATTATCCCTGATTGTTTGTAATCATTGCAGGTGATGGTTCAAAAGTATTGATGCTTGTCCACATTAGTACCAGCGGAGGAGATGTTAGGGAGACAATTTGTTCTTTGAGCTTCGCAAAGAGAGCAAGAGCCATAGAAACTTACAGAGAATTAGGAGAGGTATCCTACTTTTCTCTTAGCACCTTTGTAACTGCACGTCTTTATCACTGTGCTTCTCAGACTTATTGATATTTATAATTTTCTATAGGGCTTGAGGAAACAAAGACAAGAGAGAATTGATGAACTTGTTGAGGAGATGAGAGAAACTGAACAAGAGTGCCAGAAGATAAGAAATCAATTAAAAAAGGCTGAGTTTCTGTTGCATGAAAACAAAATACTCTTCTCAACCTTTTATCAGCCTCATGAAGATGAAGGAATGACACCCAAAAGCCCTAAAGAAGATCCAAAAGAAGTACCAGGAACCCCTCAGAAATCTGAAAAACCAATTAGAAAAAAGGTTCTAAGCTCGGTGCCTCGATTTATGAACTCGACTGTAGCCAGTCGCCAAAGGCAAACTGCATCAGAAAGAGAAATTGATAAAAGAGTTAGGTCCTCGAGATGGGCAACAAAAAGCTCTGTCCAATTCTTTGCTTCCCATTCCCTCAGTTATTCAGATCCTCATTTTAAAGCAATTATACGAAATCCAAATAAAAAGACTCGATACGGAGAAGTAAATGCTGCCCCTGCAGAGAGTCCCAAATGCAATGGCGTGGATTTGACCACTGTTTCGGTGATAAGAATCAAATCAGTCACTTCATCCGATCCAAACTTGAGAGCAAAACTTGGTCGTCACAGAAGAAGAATGTCTAATCTGCTCTAAGGGTGTTATACGTCCCAATGACTGACATTGTTTGCTTTCTTTATATCATATTTTTGTGCTTGTTTTGATATGATAGAAAGAGTGATAGAGTTGAGTGTTGTGCTTTAAGGGGTTGTGTCTTGATTCGCTTAGGTTTGTTAGGATGATTATTTTATAGGTCATCACCATTGCAAACCATGGTTTGCTTAGTCTTTTCTGGGGGTCCTCATTTTTTGCTTGAAAGGATCCTTCAACCTATGTTCTTGTTAGGATCTTTTATCTATAGTTTCATAGGTGCGTTGTAACAGGGTTGCTAAGTTTCTGGGATTTTCATCACTTTTTGTTACTAATAATGTTTTTGACTCATTTTGGGCCCAACAGTGTGTAGCATTTTGGTAACATGGTTGCAGAAATGTATTTGTCCATTCCAAGTTTTGTGATCTCATAATCATGTCTCAGAAGTACATACAGCTATTGGAAATTTCATGATTGATTTGCCTTTTCTCTTTCACATTCTAGATTTTGAAAGCTTAATTGAGTAAATACTATTTTAATGCACTTTTTGGCATCATTGTCTCTTGCTTGCCGAATTGTTCTCTTTCCTTCCTGTTTACCTTTTTAAAATCTCATTTGTGAATAAACTATTGTCTATGTGTGCATGTGTTTTTTTTCTTTTGAACTGAAGATTGAATTTGGAACTTCAGTACTAAATCAGTAGACTTGATTTCTTGTTAGTATCGATATTCGCTTCATTTATTTTTTGGGGGCAATCTCTCGATGACAACGAAAACGATAATATGAGTTTTAATCTTAAAATTTTAAAGAAATAAATATAAGATGATTTAAAAAAAAAAAAACGCATACACATTATCCAAATATATATATATTACGAAAAGTGATGATTTAATTTTCTCTAATTCTCTTATGTTATATGTTTCTATTCGAAATCATCTTTTCAATTAATCTCTTAACTGTCATATCTTTGCGAATATAGTATATCCGAATATTTAATGGTCTATCTCGCCATTTTACTAAATCTAATGATATTGGCTTGCTTTCATTTGATTTGAATCCCAATGGGGATGTTTCATTAGTGAAACACCAAAATGGTTTTCAAGCTATTGGCCTGAAAGATCATTTGGTTAAACAGTCCCCTTTCGGTGTTCCAATGTGCGTCTCCTCTTCTCTGATCTATTGAATGTATCTTACTTTTTCCCTCAACCATTAACTACTTCCAAATGCAAATGGAAATCTGAGCAAGCCATAATAACTAAATTGTTCATGGTGGATAAAATAGAACCATTTCCTATGATAGATGAAGCTGTGGAAATGATGCCTAGACTAGGTAGCTATACTGGTTTCTCTCTATTTCAGATTGGTCTCCTAATCATGCTTGGAATATTGCATGCAGAGGACCTGAATGGTCAGCTGAGAAAGTAGACAAAGGAGCTAATATGATATCCCACTGGTTGGCTCAATGGGAATGCATTTCAGGCAAGACTTTAATCCTTGAGAACTAGGTAGGAATGTTGGGCGAGCTCTCTTGGGCTTGGATTCGAGCTCAATGGGCATGCATCTTCTACAATACAAAGGTTGACTAGGAAATAGTAGGCTATGTAATATTAAATTATCTTTTTTATAAGTTATCATTTTTTAGTAATTATATTGAATTCGATTACGTTCGATTTAAATCAAGTTGAGTTATAAGAAACAGATGTATCTCAATGTATATTTTTATCATACACAAAATTTGAATATAATACTTTATTTAAATAGTATTCATGCAGAATATTAAATCAATTCGGCTATTGATTTTGTAATATAGATTATGTATTCATGGAGGCCAATAGATGGGCATATTGACTTATTAATTTTAGCCATATCTGGGGTAGAGGCTTAATTTTAGTAGATTTCCTCATTTTATTAAGGGATTTAACATGGACTCGACTCTAAGACCCTTTCAGACCCTTATCATTGTTGAATGCTGTTTCTGTTTTAGCTTTACTTACCCCCTCAGTACAAAAAATATATTAATTAATTAATTAATTGTAAAATTTTAAACAAATTCAACTAATTATTATATATTTAAAAATTTTTTATGGGATTCAATTAAAAATTAAAAAAGAGAGAGAGAGAGAGAGAGAGAGAGTTTTTGACGGATGGCATTGGCAACGACAGGCGAGATGGCAGGACTCCTAAGATTGACAGGCGACGAATCGATCTTGCTTGTGGATTGAAAGATTCAAAACATACAAGCAGCTTAGAGAGAGAGAGAGAGAGAGAGAGATGAGAAAATGGCGACACAGCCAAAATCAATTGTGATATCAGTACAAGTGCTGGTGCTCTCTCTCTCCGTCGCAGTAATCTTCGTCATTTTCCTCTTATTTTCGCTCTCATCTTGTTCTTGCCCTGCCATCACCTCCACTTCCGCGTCGAAGGATGTGGGCGGGGGAAGTGAATCGGCAACGGTGGAGACTGGAGCAGGAGACCGGATCTCGGCGACGACGGAGGATATTGAGTGGGTGAAGGATCAGATCAGAGCAAACGGACTTCATATGCAAGACAATATCCTTCGTAAGGGCATTAATCCTCGCACTCGAGCCCAACAGCTCCAGGATCTCCTTCAGTAATCTCTCTCTCTCTCTCTGAATTTAGATCTCAGTTTGCGGTTTATACCTAATTGAAATAGTGTTTCCAGGTTTTCATGTTGTTATGTTTGCTTTCTATTTGAATCTCTCTCTATGACTTGGTATTTCTGAATAATCACACCCATTTACGTGAGCAGGGTATTTTGATAGACTCATTTGAAAACTTGAACTAATTATTTTCTTATTAGGTTACTTGATGGGTTAATTTGGTAAAAAATAATGAAGGGTTTGATTTATCCATGGATGAAAGAGTAGCAGGAACTAGAGGGGATGGTTTGGCTTTTGAAATTTTCAAGAGGGTAAGCAAAGTTGGTTTTATGCTTTGATAGTTGAATAGCTTCGGAGAATGAATTGCTGAAATCTGGTATGATAGGATTAAACATTAACAGTGAAGATGATTGGCAGTTATAAAAGTTGTTTCTAACATTGATGAAGAGCGAATATGATTGTAGATAATGGTGACGACAAACTCTTTTTCCCCTAAAGACTGAAAAGAAAATTCTTCTTGAATCATTTTCAAGGAAGTGATATATTATCAAAACTTAACACAGTCTACTAAAATGACCTGTTGCCTTGTTTGTCTACCTTGCCATCCAAACAGATTATACTTTTGTTCCTTCTATTCAATCAATCAGGAAAATCAGGCGACCTCCTTTTTGTTCTTTCTAGTATAGTTTCGTAGTCCTTATTTCTTTACACTTCTCCGTTTTTCTTTTTGAGCTGTCATTTATGCTTTAAATTCCCCCTTTCCCTTGCTCTTCGTGCAATCTCTGTTTTCATGGCAACACTTTAATTCAATCATCACATCTTCTGCGATGTCCATTGGCACTCAATTTCTGACTTGTTTATTTGATAGATAAAGGAACTAAGGCATAAGAGGTTATATCAATCACTAGTTTAATATTCAAGTCAAATAGTTATATGATGGTATGTCATGTTCTCTGTTTATTGCCGCTGTGATGTTGAATTTCAGGTTGTATCAGTTCACAAATCCTTAAAAAATAGTCTAAAATATTGACAATCATTATTAGTGTAGGTTTTTCAGAGGTCTATCCAAGTTTACCGCCTCTCTAATCAGAATGAACAGAATTTTTTATAACTCCACTAGATGGATGAATATTGATGCAATAGTTATATAAGAGGACTCTAAAGTGAAAACCTTTCCTGATATTCACTTTGGAATATTATTTTTTGTAGTTCATATTGTTATTTCTCTCCTAAGTATAACACTCCAATCCAGTGAGTTCTAGCAATTTGGCAAATCATTAATCTTCCCATCCTCTTAGCAAGTTAGGAAAATCAACTTTCTTCCTTGTTTTTTCTGGCTGTTGTCCTTGGCTTGTTTTCCTCGTGCAGTTTTTGCCAGTTTTACTATTCCATTTATTTTAGATGTGGTGTTCCCTTTTTTATCATTTCTTGGGATTCTCTCGAATGACCTTACTTGGATAAATTAACCTAAATATATAGACCGGCTAAATAATATATATATATATATATATATAGGTATTAGTTAATGATTGCATGTATAATATTTTATCTTATCTGCAAATATATAATTTGATCTGGCAGTCACCATTAAATATCAAAATTACATGTATCATAGTATTCCTGTTCCCAAATCTTGGACGATTGCCATTCCAAAAGATGCTCTCATTGATACAATCCTTGTGCCACATTCTCATTTTGCCTTTTTGCTTATTGTTGCAGAAGAAGATGTTTGCTATTGACTCCCAGTAATCCTCATCATATGTTCTTCATCATATGTTCTTACCTGGCTATAGTTAGAAACTGGCCCTACATTTAAACTTGATTCTTTGGCTGAGCCTGCAATATTCATACAATGAATGATGCAATTCAAGAACAAGTTCCTTCACGGAGCTATAAACGGCATATCAATTCCTATGCTTGCATGTTTCTTATTGGATCTCCTCAAAGTGATCAAGTATCTTCATGTTGGATTTGGCTTGTGCAACAAATATGGAGTTGCACATATTGTGCTTGTTTGCATAATTACAATATCCCTCGACTTTTCCTGGGTGAACTATGTTCTTGTTTCTGCAACACACACTGCTGTATCTCAGAATTGTGACCAGCTTCTGAATTTTTCAGGTACAAGGGCATTTCACACTATGAAGGAGAAGAGGCAACCAACCACACAGCCCTGCCTTGCCCTGGTGAACTGCTTGTTGAGGAGCACCATAGCAACTATGGAGAACCCTGGGCTGGAGGAAGGGATGTATTTGAATTCCTTGCTCATTCTGTGAAACTTGTACCAGATAGCTGGGTTCTTGAGATTGGATGTGGCACATTGCGTGTTGGCTTGCATTTTATTCACCATTTAAAGCCAGAGCACTTCCACTGTCTGGAAAGGGACGAGCTCTCTCTTATGGCAGCTTTTAGGTATGAACTTCCATCTCAAGGTCTTCTGAACAAGCGCCCTTTGATTGTGAAAGGTGAGGATATGGATTTCAGTAGATTTGGATCTGGAGTTGTCTATGATTTGATATATGCTAGTGCTGTATTCCTTCACATGCCTGATAAACTTGTTTGGGTTGGATTAGAGAGGTTAGCTGATAAATTAAAACCTTATGATGGGCGTATATTTGTCTCCCATAATATAAAGTTCTGCTCAAGGTTGGGAGGAGATGAATGCACAAAGAGGCTTACCCACCTTGGGCTTGAGTATGTTGGAAAACGGACACATGATAGCTTGCTCTTCAATCACTATGAAATTTGGTTTGAGTTTAGGCGGGTCAAGGGCTAGAGTTTCCCATTTTTGGCATTTGATTGTTTGTTCAGAAGTGAGAAAGCAGATGCAAGCTCCTGTTGCTTGCCTGGTCGAGGTCGGCCAAAGTCACTACCGTCAGGAGGTTGTTGGAGAAATCTTCTGATCTTCAAAGAGAGAAGACCAATTATTTTGCTGATGACACAAAAGATTGATTTAATTTTTGCGGAACTGGTATGGATTGTATTGTTTCAGGGAAAGGGGGAATGATTTGCGGTTTATTCAAAGGCATCCCAAGATGAATCCAAATATTAACATTTTACCACTGTGTAGCATCTTGTACTAACCTGGATGGATAAAGAACTTGAATTGCAGCCATTGAAATTCTTTTTTATCTTGGGGAGGGGGGGGGAATAGTATTGCCTAATGAATTTCATGTACTTTCAAATAAAAAATAAGTCAAATTTAATTTTGGTTCTTCGGTCTTTAAGTCGCACAATGAGAAATGACTCCTACCGTAAACCCCCACGGTGTTGGTTCCAGCAGAATTTGATTCTACAATCTCATGATATTATCTCAAAAATTTTTGTTAGCTAAATTAACTAGAAGTTTGATATGAAGCTTGTGTAATTCCTTGGTTAATTCAGACTTACTACACTTCGGGCTTTGGTTTGGGTCGACAAGAAGTTTAGCCAAGCTGTTAAACATGACAAAACTAGGTAGGCAAGCCCCTCCCCAAGGTTTACTTGGTTTAGTGCACCTACCCACCCCAGGAAAGGAAGCTGCAACACAAATCGTACAACTAGCGAAAGACTTATGATTTAGCTTTTATCATTCTGATTTCTTTTGGCTTGGATTAAATACGTTGATGTGATCCCAAATTCATGGGATTTGGTTGTTGCTCTAAAGCTCTCAAGGGGTGACTGGAGTTTGGAAGGAGATGGAGTCGTCTCATATAGCATCCTGTCCCAGCTGTTACACCATTTCCTCCCCCGCTGATTCAGAACGTAATATCTTAGCTCTTATTTTGCACCACGCAACGTGCAGCTCCCTGATCATAAAAGACATTCGAGAGGTGGCTAACTTTTAAATCAAACTAGTAATCATAGTTTTGAAGGGTTATTTACGTAAATATTATGAAATAAAAAAATCGGACAAATATCGTATTATTTTTGTTTTCATTTTCAAACTAGTGAAGTCGATATCCAAGATATCGACTTTAAAGTCCATATCTTGAACATCGACATCAACCGTGTCCCCCAAAAAAATTGCCCGTAAAGGATTTTTTTTTTTAAAGAACGAAGTCGATATCCTGAATATCGACTTCAATGGTTCCCAAACACTACCTATATGGTATTATTTAAAAAAAAAGAAATATAGGGAACCATTAAAGTCGACATCCAGGATATCAACTTTAAAGTCGATATCCTGAATGTCGATTTCTATTTTTTAAAAAAAAAAATTATTTCACGAGCAGTTTTTTTAGACACAATTGAAATTGACGTTCAAGATATCGACTTTAAAATCGATATCTTGGATATCGACTTTACTAGTTTAGGAATAAAAAAAAATATGATATTTATTAGATTTTTTGTTTTTTTTATGATATTTATGTAAATATTGATGGTGGAAAAAAAAAAAAAAAGACATTTGAGAGGTGGAATTTTCTGTTCCGTTCTGGCACATATCCCGCTCCGATGACGAGTAGTTAGGGCGATTCCTAGTGAAAGGAATCAAAAAAAGAAAAAAAAGAAAAAAAAAAGAGATAAGTCAGCTGTAGCATTTTTCAAAACTTAATTTGGATTTTTTTTTTTGGGCATATTTTAAAAACGAAAAAAAAAAAATCAGAAAAAGAAAAGGCCATAAATTAAAAATGAAGAGAGAAAGCAAGAAAGGGGAAAAACAAAATAAGACTGCCAGAAAAACTGAACTAATACGTAGAAACTCACCCTACATGATGCCACGTCAAAAAAAAAAAAAAGGAAAAAACCTCAAAACGCTAAACCTCAACAACAATCCCAGAAGAACACAATTGCAAACTGAGAAACAACAAAAATGGCACCTGCAAGATTTCAATTCCGACCCTCAATTATCTTCTTCTCTTCTTCTTCTTCTTCTTCTATTCACAGAGGAAATTATGAATTCCCAATACAGACCCGTTCGATCTTTTCCACACCACAGCTTGAAAGTTCATGGATGAGCAAGATTAAGGGAGTCTTCACCGGAAAAAAGACAACCCCAGAAGCAGAACCCCAAATCAGTTCTGATTCTCCTGAATCATTTACTCTATTGAGTGAACCCCAATTTGTTTCTATCTTGTTGTCAGCATTTGTTGTATGAATTTTGATTGCTCTGTAGGTCTCTTTTTGTTTTTATAGTATTCCTAATTTGATCCAAATTTAAAGCAACTATTTTAATTTTAATTTTTTTATTTTTAAACTGGGTTGGCTTCAGGGTTGCAGTTCTGAACCTTGAAATTTTCAGTTGTTTCTCTGCTTGATTTAAGCAAGCCCACCATTATGTGTTTATGTAAGAGCAATCGTTATTGTGTTTCTGGTTTTTATTTGTCTAGTAAAATACTTTTCTGGGTTAATGGATTTCAGCTTTAGGGTTTGCTGTTTAGAATCTTGTTTCTTTACCCCATCTATTTGATTTGATCAACCTTTTAAGTATGCATACTCATTTGTTTATATCAAGATGATTATTTTAAAATTTTTGAGTTCTATGTTTATTATTTTTTTTCCCAGGTTAATGGGTCTCAGCATCAGGATTGCCGTTTGGAACATTGAAGTTTTCTGCTGCTTCTCTATTTGATTTGATCAAGTTGCCTTTAACAATATACCCTTTTGTGCTTGTACAAGAAAAATCATTTTTTAAGGGTTTTTTTTTTTTTTTTTTTTAAATAATTGTTTCTCGGTTAATGGGTTTCAGAGTTTGCTGATGCAATGAAAAATGCAAGAAGGCTGGGGATATTTAAGCAATACATAGTGGGTCGAAGCAGTGAAGCAACATTTGCTGATGCATTTGAGAAGCAAGAAGCAATTATCCGATGTCTTGGCGGTTTTGATCCTACTGGAGAGGTTGATTTCTTTGCCTCTTGAAATATTTATCCATTTGTATATTTAGCTGTAAGAATCATCTGTCCATTTGTATAATTAACTTGATTTATGCACTGTTCTTGCTAAGGACATACTATAACTACAGAAGAGAATTAATTCTTTGAAGTTTTGTGGACAATTAATGTTCAGAATGAGGCATCCCCCCCCCAAAAAAAAAAAAAACATTTGGGGGTGGTTCCATGTGATAAACATGAAGCGGGATGGAAGCAAATATATTCATAATCTTTGCTATTTGAACAAAGAATGAGGACTTTGGTTCTCCTTAATACTTTCTGTTTGGTTTTCACGGTGGAAGAAAGTTTATTGTTAATTATATTCAAATTTACAAAGGAGATCTAATTTTAACCTACTACTTATGCTTCAATTTTCTCCTTCGGTTATTACTAGGTCAAAAATATGTAAAATTTATTCTACTCCTTTGGTATGGGGTATTTTACGGAAACCTTTGAAGTTGAACTCTTCCTACACATACTTGATGTAGTACATGCCAACACAGTTGACTTCACAATGTTGTATTGCTGGGCTAAGGAACCTTGAGATGCCATGATGATCAAGCATGTCAGTATCCCACCTTTTTGGTAAACCAGGATGTGTAATAAGCATCCATTGTGTCAAAGTACAGTGTTTTATGATGGGATGTAATCTGCATTGGAGATTGAATAAGTTGTTCTATCGTTTTGAACTAATCATGCTTTTTTGCTTCTTTTCTGCAAATTGCAGAATCTCCAGACAGGTCAAAAGCAAGAAGCAGCAAAGAAATGCAACTGCACAATAGTGGATGTTGAGAACGCCCTCTCAAAGTTCACATGGGCTAAAGAAGCACAAAAGAAAATGGCAAAACTAAAGGAGGAAGGAAAACCAATGCCAAAAAGCTTGACTGAGGTGCATTTTATTTACATGCTGTTTTCATTATTCTTTCTTCCTGCAGGTTGCCAATGTTCATTCTCTTTCTATTTTCTGTGTGCACTTAATTAGAAATAAATTTTGTTACCACACGATGTGGTGATTAATGAATTTATGGATGCACAATAGTGTATGGAAATGCACACTTCTGCACATGGAAAAACACCCACATGGTCACAGAAAGATGTCAGCTCTCAAACCTGCTTGTTAACTGTTGTTACATTCTTTGATAACACAATATGCTCCTGTTACCTGAGTCCATCTGATCTGTTGGACCATGAAAAACCTTAATTCGAGATAGTTATTAGTTTCTATTTTCCAACTCTTGACGTGAACCCTCTGTTTGGACTATAAATTGTTTATTGTTTAATTTTACACACACACACACACACACACACACATATATATAATGAGTGTTTGTTAGGCTTAATACGATCTTGTGCTTAAGCAGTAAAAGAAGATGTTGAAATGGTTATGCTCTTCCTGACATCAGCATGAACTGAAATTATCGCGGTGGCTGCAATTTTTGAGTATAGTTGATGCAGCACAGGAAATTTACTTGATTTATGAGATTGTGGATATTGACAGTGAAGGGAAAAATGGATAGGTAGAAGGATAGGAAATGAAAATGTCATGGGAGGAGTCCATCTCCTTGAACAGAAATCTGATTAATTAGAATCTTTCTATTAAAGAAAATAGATATTCTGAAATATCACTACAATGACTTTCAAGTTCTTAAAGTTCTGCTCAAATTGCATAGAAGATTCCTATTTATAGACTCTTGGATAATTCCAGAACTGACTCTTGATTTCATGTCTTTGACTGCCCATCCAACTACTAAAACTCCTTAAATCCTCAACTATTCTCAAATGACTTATTGATTACCTTTCCAACTACTTTGACCGAGACTCTTTAATGAAAAATACAGATTTTATTATTATTATCATCATTATTTCTGCATCAATAGTAGTACGAGCTTTGGTTTGAATAGAGACTATATCAATCAAAACTGGACAGATTTCTTGAAATGGCTACAATAGCCTAACACATGGTAATGATGATTTCGATGTGCTAATGGTAATATTTGGTCATTGATGCAAATTGGTCCTAGATTGAAAATGTAGTCAGAAATTGTTGTTACAGACTTTAGTGAATTGGTTGGTTACAGTTATTATTTACGTCGAAGATAGGGTAGGTTCAGGATGCTCTTGCTGCTGCTCGGCTATAGTTTTGAGTTGTTGTCTTCTAGTTTTAGTGTTCTGTTCAACATTTTACTTCTTTTCCTTTTTAAATTGTGGGTCAGCCATCTCCTTTTGCTTTGTCTGTGGTCCTCAAAGCCTACACTTAAGCTTTGTCCATTTTTCAAAGCTTTCTTGAAAACACACAAGTAACAATGAATTTTGTGGGCACTAAACGACTGGAAGTACTTAACAATTTGTAGGTGCAAAAATTGATGGGATCGACACCATTGGATCTTGCTAGGTCTAACTTGGCCAAGAGTGGGAATATTAGTAGGAATGCAATGTGCTCATGTGGTTCCAAAAGAGATACAAGAGGTATTTGCATCTCATTGACCTTTAGAAAAGCAATTTGCTCTTTTTCTCAGCATTTTCCCCTGTTTTTGTGTAAGATTTTCTAGTTTGGTCTCTGTTTTCTCCAGAAAAATATAAATTGGAGATAGTTATGTATGCTTCCACATGCAATGGTTGGAATATTGCCCTAGAGATTTGTGTTTAACTGCTAGGTTGTCCCTGTCATGCACAGAGTGTGTTCTTACAATTTTTTTTTTTTTTTTTTTGCTATATCATTTATCTTTGCTTGCTTTAAAAAGTGGGCATTCTTGATAGTCAGATTTGAGGAGATGATCAACCAATAGATTCATTTCACACGAATTTGCACAGTGGCTAATGCCCTAATCAATCGATTCCTACACCCTTATGCATGTGTCACTTGGTTTTTGTGGATACCATGCTTGAAAATAGCATCCAAGCATCAGTTGATTGTGTTTTTGAAAAAGGCAATCCTTAAATTGCTTAAGAATTAGTTTTATCATCCATAATATGGCAGAAGCCCAGATGGATATTTAAATTTTCTTTTTATAATTTATGGAATTTCTATTGATTTATTTCAAGGATGAAGATTAGGAGTACAAGTGAGTCATTAAAGAAGGAAGAGACAAGAAAGCAAATGTTTGCTCAGTTTTTACTACCTTATTTATCATGTGAAGCTCAGGGAGCACCCAGATGCATTTCTGAAATATATGGCAAGGATGTAGGCATGTTAATTGATGAGGCGTTGGCTAAATAATTTTCTTGCCGGATAGGGCAGATAACTAATCTGCTTCAAAGGGAGCCATAGTTGGTAGTACATAAAGCATTTAGTGTACAAGTGATACATTTCTATTGATGCATTTGTGAAATATTATAACTATAGTTCAGTCAGTCGACTGTTAACGTGGTGCTTTTGTGTTGGTTTTAAAGTCTTACCCCTGCACATGCTTTCTACCCATTCACTCTGGGGACCATTTTGTAACCCCTTTCTCTTCCATCTGTTTTTGGGGCTAAGCAAAACCAATCATAAAGTATTATATCAAACCTATTTAGTTCTGTACATCATGTTAATATTTGCCATTACTTGAAATAGTTTCTGTAATTGCACCCCCTGATGGCTCTAGATGTTTTGTTAAATAGATGTTGTGGGAAGGACTAAATCCTTGGTCTACAAGTGGAGGAAAGGAAGACCTATGCTGCCTGGGTTGCTACAGTTGTGCTCTGAAATGACTGAACCAATCTGCAATCAGAAATGCCATAATATTGGTTGTGATCTTTTGGGTACTTTTCATTTTGTGGACCTTCATGTCCCTTTGCATGCTTTGTTGACAAGGACACTGATTTGGTCTCAGTCCTCCCAGAATGGTGGTTTCCATTCGTGGTTTTGTCATTGAAACTAGCACAACCATTTAGTTGTGAATCTTTGTTTCTTCTTGTCATGGAAGTTACTATGTAATTCAATAAGAGAACAGTACATTCTTCCCTTTAAAGTGGATTATTTAGAGTTCATAAAGGATTTATGCATGGAACCAACTCTTAAAACCTGCTTGACGGAGTTTCTCTTTTTAATGGTGCATCATTCTGGCAATTTGCAGTGATAAATTTCTGGAACATCTGGAATATCAGGGATAAAGACTTGCAAGCATTTCCCCATTTGTTTAACCAAACCATACCAAATCTTTTTCCTTGCTTATTGTTTGATGGGATTAAAATCTTGTGCCAAATGAATACACATTCAGCACTGGCTGCATATTTAGAAAAAATTGTTACAAGAAAACACATTTTCAAGGGTCACCCTTCTCTCAAAAATTCAAAATGGACCGTTTGATCCAAAAAAGTTTCTCAAAAATGGTATATGGAGACATTATATTTCTAACATAAGAAAGACAAGTTGATTTTGATTCAAATGACATGACGGACAAGTAAAAACTTCCCCTTAAAAATTCTCGGTCGATGGATTCATTGCATGTGAGAGATTGCTTCATGATTTATGCCTTTGAAGAGCTCTTGCCTACCTCTCACCTCTTTCTAAGAAGAAAATCAAGCTCGAGGATTTTGTTTGATTTCTGATTATTCAAAAGGGAAGATTCTTGTATCATTTTCTTTCATAGTTAGTAGATACTTAGCAGGCATGAATAGGGAATAGGTGATTAACTTCTTCAAATCTCTCTCTCTCTCTCTCTCTCTCTCTCTCTCTCTCTACCCAGTTATCTTCCCTTGTATCATAGATTTCTTTCCTGAATGATAATCAAACTTTTCCTGTAACAGAATCAGAGTAATATTCGACCTTTTGCTCAAAGTCAAATTTTTGGATGAGAAGTCGATAAGGGAACGTAGAGGATTTGAGGCCGAAGAGTGTTTTCATTCCCAAAGCTTTATTTCTCTTCTAGCCTCATTCCAAACCCATGCCCAGGTGTACCTTGGGTCGGGCACACGCCTAAAGTCGTCTCCAGTGCAGAACCTATGTCATAATCTTGGGACGGCAGGGATCGATCTGTCTTTGTGCTACATGCAGCCCTTGCTCAAGTCACAATCTAACATTTGATCTTGGGGTTGTGATTGGAACAATCTAAGACGTGAAAGGAAAACGATAAAGGAATTGCAAGAGGAGCTAATGCTTAATGAATTTTGGAACATGAATTTTCAGGAAAGTAAGTATTGCAAGAAACTCATACACAGAGTCCCACATCGTTTCAGAAGGAAGTGTGAAGCATGGGATGGAATAGCAAAAGAAAGCCGAATGCACAAGAGCAACATACTTACCTGGGCGGGGTCAATGGATGATCAAGAAGATCCATGGCCTAGGTTGGTGACCTCCATTGCACTTTGGAAGGGGCACCCGTCTAAGGTCTACCCAAAGTGGTAGAGCCTACGTCATAATTTGTGGAAGTGGGGGCCTGCGTGCGCGCGGCCCCTCACCAATATAGTCTAATTTTTAGTTGCTACTCCTAGTTGGATTTATGAGGTATATAATTATTTGTTGAGAAACCATGGTTGCTCCAACTCCTTCCCAGCAATTCCCAACCTTTTGTTCTTTGTTAATATGTTTTGTTCATTCAATCAGTGGTATGTTCCCTGTTATTTGTAAGTCTGAATTGTTTGCTATAGTCAAGGGGTGTCCTTTTTATGAAAACCTCTACAAACAATCGTCCATTCTTCTTTTGCCCTTTTTCTTTTATATATGTTCAATGACAGAATTAGCTGTCTGGGATGGCATCAATTCCACAAGTTCGTGAAGAGGATTGGATGAGTTGGATAATGCAAAATGGCTCAAAGTCTTCCATCACAAACACAAGAGTGAACAAAAACAAGAGCATAAATCGGGCAGAGTAAACTCAATCATGATATTGTTACATGTAAAGTACAAACCAATATCACGCACCTTTCTCTTCATTACATAGAATATAACTTTTGTTGGGGTTTTGAGTTCAACCACAAAATCGTAGAAACCAACAAAAAATGGAAAAAAAAAATCCTATACATTACTTTGCTTTAATCCCACATCGAATGTGCTGATGAAGAAGCCCTGGACTTGGGCAAAGCAAAGGAGAGAGGCCGAATGTGAGAAACCACGTCATTGCAATTGGAAAAGGGCAGCAAGTGCGCGAACCCACTTCATTATTCATGATAGGTGGGTCCAGCGTTTATGGGGTCGTCTCGAACAACTTGTAGTGTTAAACTTAATTCTTGATTTTATTAGATTTAATTATTATTTTATATTATATTTATTTATTTATAATTATAATTTTTATATTATTTTTTATAATTAATAACTATAATTTTTATTATAAAATATGATTATTTTATTATTTCAATAAAATGA
The DNA here is from genome assembly GCA_037126225.1 of Dillenia turbinata. NCBI lineage: Eukaryota > Viridiplantae > Streptophyta > Magnoliopsida > Dilleniales > Dilleniaceae > Dillenia > Dillenia turbinata. The sequence continues at coordinate 8,430,739 of JBAMMX010000028.1, read as the reverse complement.
ATAATAATTACATAAAATTTTATATTTTTCATATTTATATATCTATTTTGTTTATTTTACCTTTATAAAATGTCATTTCTCAGTTGTTTTCCTGTGTTGTTTTCTATTTGATTCTGTTTTCATACAACGTAGCTAACAATAACTCTCTTTCTTCTAATAATTTTCTTTTTTTTTTTTTTTAATTTCATCAATGTCGCCTATAATTGAATTTATGGATCTATAATTACTTGTTCAATAGATTAAATTTTACTTGCTAGATTTCAGATAGACTTAGCTTAGAAGAGTTCTAAATATCGATGGACAGCTTAAAACAGTTTTGGTACTTCTCCAAGATGCTTTCCATTCAAGTGGTTCTATTCCTAAATCCACAATTCCCAACTTTTGGCCCTTGCATTAACTGTTCGTGCTTTGTTCTTTGGTAAGAATGCCATCGGGTATATACAGTGGATATATCGTTGTGTTCCTACATCAAAATCACAAGTTCAACTCACTTAGATATAGAGTTGACTACGTTGGGAGGAAACCCTTATCTCCTAAGAGAAATCTCAATCAGATTGATCCGTATTAGTTGATAAAAAAATCTAAAAATCGGGTGATCAACCGAGTCCAAATACACCAAAAAAAAGGAATGCCATTGGATATGTCCTCAGGGACAGTTTAAATAGTAGAATTTTTTTATTTTTATTATCCTTTCTCTAATTCGTTCCTACTAAACTCATCTCTTTGTTAAAAAAAAAAAAAAAGAATGCCACTCGGTATTTGTAATTGTAATTTGTTTGCCAGAGTCAAAGGGGTCATGTTGTGGAAATCTCTACAATCTCTTCATCGATTTTCCTTTTCCCTTGCTATGATTGATTTAGCACTCTGTGCCATCCATTGCACATGTTCAATTAGAGTAAAAATTGAATAGGGTAAAATGGCTCAGAGTATACCATCACAAACTCGAAAGAGACAGAGCAAAAACAATGCATTTGCATAAATTTGGTTGGGTAAACTCAATTGTGCTATTGTTAGAATTCTGTCAAATACCATTGAGGCTTTAGAATTCTCTCAACTGTGCTATTCAGTATCAAACTCCCATGCATGTAGTAGTAAGGGCGTTCCATTTCCTTAATCGTAGATTTCAGGTTGAGTCATGAGAATGGTGAAATAGGATTAGGGAGACCTAACCCCATATATGAATTTTATAGTATTCAGATTGGATTAGTTGAACAAAATTTGTAAACTGTCTGGTGGCAAGCATCCACTTACACCGAAAAAAATTGAAATCTATTCAGTACTTTTGTTCCATATTACATGGGATAGAACCATCAATTTTTGTGTTCCAAGGTTCAACCAAAATAGTAAAAATCACCAAATAAATAATAATAATAAACTAATTTGCTCTGGTCCTACCATGAGCACATTGAATGGAGACCACGAGTTTCGGTTCAAAGAAGGATTAAAAATGAGTATTTTGAGTGCCAGAAAAGCAGCAAAGTGGCTCAGAGGGAATTCTAGAACATGAATAAGAAAGGAAAGAAACTAAGAATAAAAAAAGAGTTGTAGAAGAATTTAATATAAGTTAATGTTAGGATAGGACTAAGCATGGGCTAAAAATCATTTGGAGATTAATCTATACATATGTACTTTCAAGAAAGTAAGTCTTGCAAGAAATTTATATATGGAGTCCCACATTGAATTAGAAGGAAGTGTGAAGCATAGGATAGAGTATCAAAACAAAGCCGAATGCACAATTGCAAAATACTTACCTGGACGGGGTCAATGGGCTATCAAGAATGTCCATGACCTAGGTTGGTGACCTCCATTGCACTTTGGGAGGAGCACCTGCCTAAGGTCTACCAAAAGTGGTAGAGCCTACGTCATAATTTGTAGTAGTGGGGGCCTGTGTTTGCGCGGCTCCTTTCCAAATTAGTCCAATTTTTTGTTGCTAATGATTTATGAAATATATAATTACTAGTAGAGTAAAAATGAGTTTTACTTGCAAAACAATATAGAAGAGGATTATATGAACTATCTTGAAAGAAAAGGAGAATACAAAAGAGTTATAGAAAAATTTAATATAAGTTAGTGTTTGGACAACACTAAGCATGAGTTTAAAACGATTTGGAGATTAACCTATACATATGCACTTTTAGGAAAGTAAGTCTTGAAAGAAACTCATATATGGAGTCCCACATCGAATTAGAAGGAAGTGTGAAGCATGGGATGGAGTATCAAAATAAAGCCGAATGCACAATGGCAACATACTTACCTGGACGGGGTCAATGGGTGACCAAGAAGGTCCATGGCCTAGGTTGGTGACCTCCATTGCACCTTGGGAGGGGCACCCGCCTAAGGTCTACCCAGAGTGGTAGAGCCTACGTCATAATTTGTGGTAGTGGGGGTCTGCGTTCGCGCGGCCCCTTCCCAAATTAGTCTAATTTTTTGTTACTAATGATTTATGAGATATATAATTACTTGTCGAGTAAAAATGAGTTTTACTTGCAAAACAATATAAAAGAGGATTATATGAACTCAAAGTCTTAATTTTAGATCGACAATGGAGTAACTTGAAAGAAAGGGAGAATAAAATAGAGTTATAAAAAAATTTAATATAAGTTAATGTTTGGATAGCACTAAGCATGACTTTAAAACGATTTGGAGATTAAACTATACATATGCACTTTTAGAGAGTAAGTCTTGCAAGAAACTCATATGGAGTCCCACATCGAATTAGAAGGAAGTGTGAAGCATGGGATAGAGTATCAAAATAAAGCTGAATGCACAATTGCATCATACTTACCTGGATGGGGTCAATTGGCGATCAAAAAGGTCCATGGCATAGGTTGGTGACCTCCATTGCACTTTTGGATGGGCACCCGCCTAAGGTTTACCCAAAGTGGTAGAACATATGTCATAATTTGTGGTAGTGGGGGCTTGAGTTTGCTCAGCCCATTCTCAAATTAGTTCAATTTTTTGTTACTAATGATTTATGAGATATATAATTACTTGTCGAGTAAAAATGAGTTTTACTTACAAAACAATGTAACAGAGGATTATATGAACTTAGAGTCTTAATTTTAGATCGACAATGGACTAACTTGAAAGAAAGGGAGAATAAAAAAGAGTTATAGAAAAATTTAATATAAGTTAATGTTTGGACAGCACTAAGCATGAGTTTAAAACGATTTGGAGATTAACCTATACATATGCACTTTCAAGAAAAGTAAGTATTGAAAGAAACTCATATGGAGTCCCGCATCGAATTAGAAGGAAGTTTGAAGCATGGGATGGAGTATCAAAATAAAGCTAAATGCACAATTGCAACATACTTACCTGGACGGGGTCAATGGGCGATCAAAAAGGTCCATAGCCTAGGTTGGTGACCTCCATTGCACTTTGGGAGGGGCACCCACCTAAGGTCTACCCAAAGTGGTAGAGCCTATGTCATAATTTGTGGTAGTGGGGGCCTGCGTTCGCGCGGCCCCTTCCCAAATTAGTCCAATTTTTTGTTACTAATGATTTATGAGATATATAATTACTTGTCGAGTAAAAATGAGTTTTACTTACAAAACAATGTAAAAGAGGATTATATGAACTCAAATCGACAATGGAGTAACTTGAAAGAAAGGGAGAATAAAATAGAGTTATAGAAAAATTTAATATAAATTAATATTTGGACAGCACTAAGAATGAGTTTAAAACGATTTGGAGATTAACCTATACATATGCACTTTGAAAGTAAGTCTTGCAAGAAACTCATATATGGAGTCCCACATTGAATTAGAAGGAAGTGTGAAGCATGGGATGGAGTATCAAAATAAAGCCGAATGCACAATTGCTGGGGCTGGGTCTGACCTGAACAAAACCCGTGACCCGCTCGAACTCAAGGTGTTCGGGTTGGGTTAATTCAGATTTTTTGTTATATAGGATCGATAATTAAAAAACCTGAATTAATCCGACCCACCCGAATCAACCCGAATATATATAATCATGAGGACAAAAGTGGAATTAGGGAAAAAAAAATGTTTTGTAAAGATCACATTTCCCTTTCTTTTTTGATTTGTATATAGAGTTCTCTTAAAAAAATTTAAAATTTTTTATTCTTTTTTTGAATACTATAAGTATAAGATTCTTTGGAAAAAATTTTTTTCTTTGACTTCTACATAGCAAAAAAAAAAATCTCTTTATTATGATCACTAAAAAACAATATTTAGATATTATTTTAAATTTTTGGGTTAAAAAAAAAGAATTTTCGGGTTCGGGTACCCGCCCGAATTTAAATAATTTGATTGGGTTCGGGTCAAAAAAATATAACCTGAATATCTCGGGTTCGGGTCAAAATAATGTATTCAGATTCAGTACCCGACCCAAACACAGCCCTAACAATTGTAACATACTTACCTGGACGGGGTCAATGGGCGACCAAGAAGGTCCATGGCCTAGGTTGGTGACCTCGATTGCACTTTGGGAGGGGCACCCGCCTAAGGTCTACCCAAAGTGATAGAGCCTACGTCATAATTTGTGGTAGTGAGGGCTTGCGTTCGAGCGGATCATTTCCAAATTAGTCCAATTTTTTGTTGCTAATAATTCATAAGATATATAATTACTTGTCGAGTAAAAATGGGTCTTACTTGCAAAACAATATAAAAGAGGATTATATGAACAGTAAGTCTTGCAAGAAACTCATACATGGAGTCCCACATTGAATTATAAGGAAGTGTGAAGCATGGGATGGAGTATCAAAATAAAGCCAAATGCACAATTGCAACATACTTACCTGAACGGGGAATGGGCGATCAAGGACCATGGTCTAGGTTGGTGACCTCCATTGCACTTTGGGAAGGGCACCCGCCTAAGGTCTACTCAAAGTGGTAGAGCCTACGTCATAATTTGTGGTAGTGGGGGATTCAGAGTCTTAATTTTAGATCGACAATGGACTAACTTGAAAGAAAGGGAGAATAAAAAAGAGTTATAGAAAAATTTAATATAAGTTAATGTTTGGACAGCACTAAGCATGAGTTTAAAATGATTTGGAGATTAACCTATACATATGCACTTTCAGGAAAGTAAGTCTTGAAAGAAACTCATATATGGAGTCTCACATCGAATTAGAAGGAAGTTTGAAGCATGGGATGGAGTATCAAAATAAAGCTGAATGCACAATTGCAACATACTAACCTGGACGGGGTCAATGGGCGATCAAAAAGGTCCATAGCCTAGGTTGGTGACCTCCATTGCACTTTGGGAGGGGCACCCACCTAAGGTCTACCCAAAGTGGTAGAGCCTACGTCATAATTTGTGGTAGTGGGGGTCTGCGTTCGCGCGGCCTCTTCCCAAATTAGTCCAATTTTTTGTTGATAACGATTTATGAAATATATGATTACTTGTTGAGTAAAAATGAGTTTTACTTGCAAAACAATATAAAAGAGGATTATATGAACTCAAAGTCTTAATTTTAGATCGACAATGGACTAACTTGAAAGAAAGGGAGAATAAAAAAGAGTTATAGAAAAATTTAATATAAGTTAATGTTTGAACAGCACTAAGCATGTGTTTAAAACGATTTGTAGATTAACCTTACATATGCACTTTCAGGAAAGTAAGTCTTGCAAGAAACTCATATATGGAGTCCCACATCGAATTAGAAGGAAGTGTGAATTAGAAAGAAGTGTGAAGCATGGGATGGAGTATCAAAATAAAGTTGAATGCACAATTGCAGCCCACTTACCTGGACACGGTAAATAGGTAATCAAGAAGGTCCATGGCCTAGGTTGGTGACTTGCATTACACTTTGGGAGGGGGGAACCCACCTAAGGTCTATCCAAAGTAGTAGAGCTTACGTCATAATTTGTGGTAGTGGGGGCCTGCGTTCGCGTGTTCCCTTCTCAAATTAGTCCAATTTTTTGTTACTATTAATTTATGAGGTATATAATTACTTGTCAAGTAAAAATGAGTTTTACTCAAAACAATATAAAAGAGAATTATATAAACTCAGAGTCTTAATTTTATATTGATAATGGACTAACTTGAGAGAAAGGGAGAATAAAAAAACTGTTATAGAAAAATTTAATATAAATTAATGTTTGGACAGGACAAAACATGGGTTGAAAACCATTTGGAGATTAACCTATACATGTGCACTTTCAGGAAAGCAAGTCTTACAAGAAACTCATATATGGAGTCCCACATTGAATTAGAAGGAAGTGTGAAGCATGGTATGGAGTATCAAAATAAAGCTTAATGCACAATTGTAACATTCTTACCTGGACGAGGTCAATGGGCGATCAAGAAGGTCCATGGCCTAAGTTGGTGACCTCAATTGCACTTTGGGAGGGGCACCCGCCTAAGTTCTACCCAAAGTGGTAGAGCCTACGTCATAATTTGTGGTAGTGGTGGCTTGCGTTCGCGCGGCCCCTTCCTAAATTAGTCCAATTTTTTGTTGTTAATGATTTGTGAGGTATATAATTACTTGTCAACTAAAAATGACTTTTACTTACAAAACAATATAAAAGAGGATTATATGAATTAAGAGTCTTGATTATAGATCCATAATGGACTAACTTGAAAGGAAGAGAGAATATAAGAAGAGTTATAAAAAAATTTAATATAAATTATTGTTTGGACAAGACTAAGCATGGGTTTAAAACAATGGCGGAGCCACATGGATAGTAGAGTGAGCAATTGCCCTCATCCCAATTCAAAATAATTCATTATTTTGTACCTCAAGTAAAATTATTTATATTCTTTTCTTTGACATTTGCCCCCACTCCCATTGCCTTGACATTTGTCTCCGTTGCCCTTTGGGTCTTGGATCCGCACTTTCAGGGAAGTAAGTCTTGCAAGAGACTCATATATGAATGGAGTCCTAAATTGAATTAGAAGGAAATGTGAAGCATGGGATGGAGCATCAAGATAAAGCCTAGTGCACAATAACAACATACTTACTTGGACGGGGTTAATGGGTGATCACGAAGGTCCATGGTGTAGGTTGGTGACCTCCATTACACTTTGGGAAGGGCACCCGCCTAAGGTCTACCCAAAGTGGTAAAGCCTACGAAGATTCGAATGCGAGCGCACAAGACACTTGAGACGTACCTACACAGACATTTGTTTGTCTTAATAACACAACCATAAGTACGATTTATATATTCATTTACAAACATTATCAACTTTTTTTTTTTTTTTTTGAGGACGCGTGTGGGTATGATAGGGAAATTTTAAGGGGGAAAAAATTACTTGGATAATATTTTATGGAGTAAATATTACTCCTTTAATATTTTTCTTTTGGGCTAATGTGGCAAACAAATAAACATTTAGTGCTGGATAAAAGACTATAGAATAAAGTTGTTTGATAATAGAATCAATTTAATTCATATATCTTTTTCCGAACATATTTATTTTGAGTTTTCTCTCCATACAAAAATTGAGTTTAACTTCTCTTTTTAAAATTAAATATATTGATTCTCTCTCTAATCACATTGATTTTAAATTTTCTCTTCCTAATATTTTCAATTTGTTTTTTCTCTCTCTGAATACGAGTACATTAATTTTTTTTTCTCCAAAAATCAACTTAATTCATATTTTTTCTCTCTAAACAATTAGATTTTAACTTTTCACTCTCTAAAATTAAACATATTTATTTTATTTCTCTGAAAATCTAATTTAATTCACATTTCTCTCTCTAAACACATTGAGTTAAAGTTTTCTCTTTCTAAGAACATCAAATTTAGTTTTTCTATCTCTAAAAGTTAACATTGTAATTTTCTATCCCTAACAGATAATTTATTTAAAATTTTGTTGATCCAAGTATATTGGTTCTTAATTTGTTCTCTCTAGAAAACCTAAATTCAATTTTTCTTTCTTTAAAATTAAATATATTACTTTTTCTATTAAAAAATTTTATTTAGTTCATATTTTCTCTCTATAAAAATATTTATTATTGATTTTCTCTTTAAAATATAGAATTATTTTAAATTTTCTCTTCATAAAAAGAGAATTAATTTTATTTTTTTATGATTATTATTATTTTTTTTGTTTTCCCCTTGTGTTAGCTTACCCCCTTCTAGGGTGGGGGTAAATCATAGGCCTCAAGAAAATTTAACATTTTTTTTTTTGGTGAGAGAAAAAGTTTTTTTCTTTTGTCTTTTTTTCCTGGTTCTCTCCCTTTTTTAATACCCTGTGTATTTGACAAGTTTGTTCTTTTTTTGGTAGCAACCTATTAAATAAAAGGAGAGATGGACGTGATAAAATAGTAAAAAAAAAAAAGGAATAAATACCAAAAGAAAAGAAAAGGGAAAATGAGGGGCCAAAGCAATGGAATTTTAATAAAAATATAAATTTTCACCTAACAAAAAAAAAAAAAAAATTGGAGGGGACATTGGCCCTGCCAGCCCCCTTGATCCTAACCAGGTGGTAGAACCATCATAACAGAAGAAGAGTGCAATGGTAGGGTATAAAAATGGACAATTAAATGAAAGAAAATCACAATTTTGGGGAGGAGTATTCAAAAATCTTGGGGAAAAATCAACTCCCATCATGTCAAAATTATTATGGCGAGCAATATTTTCTACAGGCTATTGTTTTTGTCTGCATCAACTCTCCTTGTCTCATGATTGTTGAAGAGAACGCCATTGATGGGCCATTGTGAGACCTTATATTAATTGGTAGGCCCAATCAACTTGTGTTATTAATTGGCCTCACAATTTTCAATTTTTTTTCCCCATCATCTGTATCTAGAGTTATATTTCGACTAATCTGACCCTATTTAAATTACGGCTCTTCTATTATAATCATTTTCATTTCTAAGTTTCGAATCTGAGATTTAGTTAAAATATTTAATACTCTATTCTAATAAATTCACTGTCTGTCAGTAGTCTCGCAATTTTCATAAGTAGTAGTTTTGAATTGCTTCAAGTTGCAACCATATGATGAGTATCTATTAAGAATCCTTTCCTACTATGAATCATCAAAAAATTGCATAACAACTTCTCCCATGCTTAGTATGCCTTTATAAAGTATAATTATGTAAACGCAAAATAAAGTAGTCACTTCGGCTCGAGACTACACAACTCTGGCCCCTTCTTACTAAAGAATATTACCGTTCTTATAAATAATAAAAGAGAAAAAATAAATAATATTATCGTTTTATCATGATCATATTGCATATTTAAAGAGAAAATAAGAGGGAGTTTTTGCTTCTAAGGCTTGAGATAATAGTGAAATTAAACATTATCAAATAGGGGAAGGCATATTGGCTGAAACTGTAATATATAAAGTAACTTTTAACTAACAAAAGAAAAGTAAAATGCAAGAATATGACATGGAAAGCAGACTAGAAGTACTCACTATTTTCTTGGACTCTTCATCTATGGATACACTGCAAAGTCGAACTATTGAGGATAGCTTTCGAACCATGTATTTAACCTCATGGAGAAAGATGATGCCAATGCTTCTAGTGCAAGTTTTAACTTTGTCTTGCCCTTCATAAAATTACAAAAGAAAAGAATATAAGAACCTCAGATGGCAACTAGACTGATCCTCCTCAGGTGAAATACTCAAAACCAGATTTTACTACATGATATATCATAAAACAAGCCGAGAGAAACAGCTTGATAGAGAAGAGAGGGGGGAGGGGGAGAATGGTGATTGAATCAATGAGGTGTGAGTGCTGTGGACTAATAGAGGATTGCACCCAGGACTACATCAGCGAAGTCAAGTCCAAATTTGGAGGAAAATGGTTATGTGGTTTATGCTCTGAAGCTGTCAAAGATGGAGCCAAAAAAGTAAAGAAGACACCAGAGGTAGGTGAAGCTGTTAAAGCTCATATGTTATTTTGTCGGAAAGATGGATCAAATCCTGCAACTCGAGTCGCTGATGGGATGAAGCAGCTGCTCAGAAGAAGATCAGAAATCGAATTACATGTATCAGAGCGCAAGTCATCTTCCTTTAAGAAGTATGTGAGATCAACAAGCTCATCCCAAGTTGGAGATGAATCTTCCTTCCCTCTTTTTTAAGTTTAGGCGCAGAGGCTGGACTTTACTTCATTGGATAACTTTCACAGCCTCTAGGCAGAAAAAATGCCAGTACAGTGGTATCAGTAATGTAGATGTGTACCCTATTCATGGTCCCAGTTGATTTTTCTTTCTTTTCCCCTTTTTTTTTTTGGGTGTTACGTGTTTAGCAGGAAAGATGATTTGTAATTTACCCATATGTCAGTAAATATCACCTTTGATCAGGAGCATGCAGTCCATTATTGCCAACTTCAATGACAAACAACAATGCTCAAAAGTAATCGACATCCTAAAAACATATCTTCCTCCCCACTTGAGTAGCAGATTCAAAATCCAGATCATTTGAAACTCTCATACCAAGTTTTGATGTGAGAGAGAGGGATAAAAGAACAAACCTAAGTTCATGAACCATGACTTACCATACTAAAATGCAACCAACAAACTGCTCCCCCCACGAAATAATGCAAAGCAGGCGAATGAATAATTATCCATAACAGCCAAGCGTAGCACAACATTTTATTTTCTGAATATGCAATAAAAAATACCATAAGAACTTTGTGATTAAAATAGAAAACAATTCCATTGTTCTCATTGAGAGCTTATCAACATACACGTGGATGTTCCAATTTTCCAGTTTCCGATGATTACAATTATAACCCAACTGTACAAGGAAAGAAAAGGGGGGGGGGGAGAAAAATAGAAAAATAAGAAGGCAACTGCTACAGTCTTTGCACTGCAGCAGCGGCACATACAGATATTACAGTATTAGACAAAAACCAGCACTCTGTACTGCGCTGTCTCTCTCTCCCTATTCTTTTCTCTTTTTCAAATACATATATTTTTCATATGTACCCCTTGCCGTGGGGAAATAACAAAATGCTTTCTTATTCACAATTAAGCGATTTAGAGGCATTTCAAGGCGTAGAATTTACGGAGATCTCTTGTGGCAGAGGTGGGCTTTGCTGGTCTAGATTTGAAGGTATAGCAAGCTGCTGCAAGGGCTTAAGAGCTACTATGAGTTGTGCAAATGAAGGCCGCAAATTTGGATCCCTGAAGAAGCAAAGGATGAACAATTACATATGCTAGAAGATGTCTCAAGACAATGCATGTGCATGCCTACACACGAGCACAAGTCTCTGCTAATTGCAGATTTGTGTGTGTGTGTGTATTTTGCAGCTTCTAAAGATGTTCACAAAATGTTGAAATTACAGGACTCCAACCATAGAGCTGTCAAATTTTTTAATTTGCCACCCATTTTCTCAAGCTTACGTTTGCCAGCATTCCCAAATGATCCTTGCAACTACAGGATCAACCTCCTTAGGGATGTCAAGACGACGATTTTGGAAACCAACGGCACCCACAACCTGCATTGGGTTCATACCACTCCATGGCAATCTCAACGTTGCAAGCTCCCACAAAATGACTCCAAAGCTATAAACGTCGCACCTGCACATTTCAACACAGATTATGCATTTTGTTTCCAAGATTAGTTAGTTTATCCAATTTACTGGTGATTCATTTTCCTGACAAAGAATCTCTTCAAACAAGCAAAATTAATAGAACTGAAAAATCTCACTATCATATTTGCAACAGAGAAGCAACCGTAAATTCTATTTATTTTGAAGTATCCAACCATCCAACAATACTTCTGACAGAAACAAGGTAAAAGGGTGAGAGTTGCCAATTAACAGTTACGTTTTTTCATTTGAAATAAATTCTCATTATTAATACCAGCAAAAAGGAAAAAGAATAACAAAGTTGAGGAAGCTTACTTTTCATTTGAAGGTTCATTGCGCAGAACTTCAGGTGCCATCCACTCAGGCTAATATAGGACAAAATTTGATTCAGTAAGACAATACAACAACAACAATAACCACCACCACCACCAACACCCAGGCCTTCTATCCCAAAATTTGATTCAGTAAGACAATCAAAAGAATAAAATTATAGATTGCTTGATGAAATTACAGATTATAAATTGAAATACAGGTTTCAGAAACTCACAGTTCCAGCGGTTGATTTGGATGAGAGAAATGTATTATGCTTCAATCTTGACAAGCCAAAATCACATACCTAAATAGTAGGAAGTATATATTCTGTTAATGGGCATCGGAACAACCACATACTTGCATACAATCATGAAGAATTTTGGGGGTCCAATGTTATGGCAAAACGACTAGTCAATTCTTCCATTATAATTAATAGGTAATTATATCGGAAGGAACAAATATATCAAACATGGAACATAAATACCAATACAAGAAGAAAAAGTAATTGAGAACATACAAGTAATTGAGAACATACAAGAACAAAGAACAAAATTGAAATATCCAACTCACTCAGCATAATTGGAAATACCAAAACACCCCACTAATTAAACTTGAAATTAATAATAATATGAGATCATACCTTGACATTCCAGTTCTTATCAACCAACAGATTTGGCGACTTTAGATCACGATGAACAATTGTTGGAATGCTAGTATGCAAGCAATTCATACCCTTTGCCTAAACAAAGACAGATTTAAATTAGGAGAGAGCACACTTATGAGCCTCAACTGATAGAAGAGGCATGTACAATTGAACATCTCATACCACATCCAGAGCCATCTTTATTCTACGCTTTTCATCAATTTGACAGTGAGGGCGGTGAAGGATGCGGTATAAGCTTCCCCTGTGAAACAAGAAATAGTGATTGAGTCATGACATACCAAAAAGACTAGGAATGCAGATTAAAAAAGAAAGTGGCTAAATCTTATACCAATTAAAATCATTGCATTGAAAATAGATATATACACAGAGAGAGAGAGAGAGAGAGAGAGACAATGAGCAACAACCAAGACGAGGACAATGAGCTGAAGCATAGACCATTTCTGTAGTGAACCAGAAACCATACCCATACAGTTGGATCAAACATAAATACATGGCCTTCCATCACTATGGAAATGAGAAATATAGAACCAGAAAAAAAAAAGATTAATAGATTCACATAATTAAATGCCCTACAATGCATACCCCACCTCAGAACTAGAGGAGCAATTGCTCACTTCAAAATCTAAACAAGAAACTACATTGAAGAGAGAAATAATCATATAATTGAATCCAATAGCAAGAAAGCTACCAATAAAAAAGTGGCAGAAGCAGCAATGTACCTTGGAAGATACTCGGTGATGATGGAAAGGTTTGGAGGACGAGTAATGGCACCCATAAAAGCCACCACATTTGGATGGCGTAGTCCACTCATTATCCTCACCTGAAGAAACAGAAAACAATGAAAATGTCAATTTATACACTATAAATGGATAAATACTCCAATCCTTGTAAGTTCATAATGCCATTCTTTAAAGCTACATTTCTCTTTGGCATCGTATGAAAAGAAAAATACGAAGGCACCAACCGGGTTTCCCCTCTCTGGGTGAGGGTGCTTGGGGAAATGATGCCTCATATGATAGCCAACCCCATTATTTTTATTAGATTCCACAGTTACTGAAAGGGTACACAGCTATTACCAACATCACCTTCTACACCACCTTCAACAGAATCACAATTGTTTTCTTCATCTACTTCTATCCCCCCACCCCCGGGAAAATAATTAGAACCAAATATTGAAAAAGAAATAGCACTATACAATACTCAAAACTTCGCACCAAAACTGACCATACTAAAATCATTCGCAAAGGAATGAGAGCAACACAAACAAAACAGTTTTAAGCCACATATCACATTGCAATCAATTTGAAAAAATGCAGTGGAACCCAGAAAGAATGGTATTATTTTCCTCTTTTATGGTGACCGCAATGATTTACAAAAAGAATGAGCAAACACAATGAAATATACAGTAAAGGCCCATTTTTCTTAATTTCGGGCAACTCCATCAACAGAGCACAGATCCACACAAAAGATGTAATTAGATATTGGTCATTAAGCTCCAAAGATACTGGAAGCACGAAGTCACTATTAGATGTATTTATAAAAGACTAAATTAAAGCTTACCTCTCTTTTGAATTCAACCAAAGCAGCTCCCGAGAAATCTTGATCTAAGAATTTCTTCACAGCAACCTCCTGTTTTTCAGCAACAATCCACCACAAGATTATTAGAATTGTTAGGAAGTAAGTATTGAAACCAAAAGAGTATAGGAGGATAAGAAAGCACAAGATGTTCCTCTTCCTCATGTTAAATGCAAAGGGGCAGCGGTTCAGCTCACTTGGATTGCAATTCATGGAACAGAAAATAACTACAAATAAACAAATGGGATGCATGCCATTTGGTGCTTATTACTTTATCATGGACACCATCAAACTAGATTCTAGTTGGATGGTTTGTCACATTGATAATTATAAGAACAAATGAGAAACCAAATGAACCACTACTATATACTTGCTCATGGAAGAAACAAGAAAAGGAACATAGAACATCACTAAATGGTCAAAACTCGGGCAACTCAGGCATGTCAAATAAAACCAAGCAAGATTGCCATAACAAGAATTTTTTTAGGATAACTATATTTTAAAAAGAACATAAAGTAAAATCCAAAATCCTAAAGTGAAATGCAGACAGAAAAAAAAAAGGAGAGGACATTTATAGTAGGTACAAATCAAAGGGAAGTGGTCTTCTAGAATTTACATAATGAAGCTCTAGGCCCTCCCAAGACGGGAAGATCAACCCAAGACATAACTCAACAAAACCACAAGATCTTCTGCCCATACTCTTCTTCCACCTGCCACTTCTTCCTAGAGCAATCACTAAATTGAGTTCTACACAGAATGCAAGTGTCACTCCATAGGACTCCACAATGAAATGTTGCCCAAATAGAAACCAGTGGAAAAGAAGAGAAGGGGACCTGAAGAGATTTTCAGTTTTCTCCTACCCAGCCCACAAACCATAGTTACCAGGATCACTCTACCCCCTAATGATTTGTGATTCAGAACATGCAATCCAAAACATCGTATCAAAGTGCACCGGATAAATAAAATGGGCAAGCCATACCTAACACGTTTGGAAAATTTGACAAAATACAAACCTCATTAGTAGAAAGAATTTTTTATAATCTAAAGGGTAAATATAAGATTCATACTTGTTTTTCTTTTCTTACTTGTTTTAGTATTGGTTAAAATTTATTTGACAACATCAGTATTAGTCACATGTGGATGCTAAAAATTTATTTTACATATACAAATTAGTCAAACTGCATATAAAAACATGTTGGGTAGTCAAGTGAAAGCAAACTACCACTAGAAAGATTAGTGTACGTATCTAACTAATACTAACCCACAATGTACCGCATACTGGGGAAAGTAACGTACATGTTCCCAGTGCCCCGTCCCATTATGATACATGATCTAGGTGGTATTGCCTCAAACACTTAAAGAGACAACAAATACATCTCCTAACAACTTCAATAATTGCAGGACACCAAGCCAACTGTCATCCAATTTCACATCTCCTTCTACAACAAGAAAAGTCTTCCAGCATATCCATGAAGACAGCCACATCCACCTGCACCAAAACTCCCCATAACCCCAAATACTTCTTACAGAAAATTGTCAAAAGATTCCAACAACTTTTTGGCTTCCATTATAGGGATATTTAGCTACAGTCTAAGGCAGTTTGAATTCATAGAAATTGAGAGAATCCTTACCCCATATTAAGTAGCCTACTGTACTTCAAACTATTAATATCTTCTAGATTTCTACATTGCGAAGAAAAAGAAGCAACAAGTAGAAATGTTTGTAGAACATTTAACTTTCCAGTTTGTTAGCCCCAAAAATAGAGAAGCTGTCAAGAAATGGATACAACTGCCACAAATGCTCAATAATTCATTACCCAAGCTTTGAAACAACTAGGGGCCAATATAAATGTTACAGAAGGTTTAGATTGAGGGGTAAATTGTCATTGCATAGACATAATAATTGCTATGTATATGAGAATCAACTACTTTTACTTCTAGTTTTGAGATAGGAATAAATCAGTTAAGACAGAAGCAGAACAATCCTCATAACTGTCTTACTTGCCAGTATAGAACTCCAGCTTCTAGCATCATCTATCAAGACTCAAGACTCAGACCTTTACCAGTACCAACAATATTAACATTATAAGTAAATACATACACACACCTGTTGATCATATATCAGAACCATGAAACATTTAGCAGGCAATGATCGAAAGAACTTAATTCAAAGACACTAACATTGCAACATTTTGAGACCAAGGTTTTCCTCCAAACTCATGCAGTAAACAATTAGAAAAAAATCAAACAACAAACATCATGAATTGCGATACCAAATGAGAGATGTAACTTACTATGCCATTCCAATCAGCCTGGTAGACCTCACCATATGATCCTGATTAAAGAAGAAGAAGAAGAAGAAGAAGAAGAAGAAGAAGAAGAAGCAAAACAAAAACAAAACAAAACAAAATAAATAAATAATTTTTATCAAACACAAAATGTTACCATAGTTTGCTGTGGTATTAAGATCTAACAACCCCCAACAATAAACCTAGGAAGTAGCATTCAGCATGGGCTTCATATCCATGAGCATTTTCACATAGGCATAAATTCAAAAGCATATAAATGTGCAAGAAACACCCAAAAATAAATAAGATCTAAATGAAATTAAGAGATGATCCAAGTATAAAACTATGCCATGGATGTCCATTACCTAGTCCAATTCTTTCACCAATAATCAAGTCTTCCCATCGGATTTCACATTCTCCAACATCGACATCATCTAGCATTTGATTAAGTCTTCTTGGATTGGACACCAATGATGAGCTTGGGCTATCTGGATCTTTCTGCTTCAAGTTGGTGCTCAAAATTCGATCATTTGTACTCTTCCTATGATCATGTGAAGAAACAACGCTCTTTTGACATTCATTTGGTACATTTAGCATGTTATCCTGCAAAACAATTCCATCCTTTCGAGGTTCTTTTTGATTATTACCACCTGCATCCTCATCCAAAGCCAACCTAATGAATTGACTTGTGGTCTGAGGCAACAACGAACTGCTGCCATTGGTAGTATTGCTCTGGCCATTGCCTTTATTAATGGGATATGAACCACCAGGTAACCTAGGAAAATCAGAATAGACTTTCTCTGAAACAACAGAACTTGTGGAGGGTAAAGAAGACAGATTATAATCATTTGTATCATGCTTATTTTTTGGAAAAAGGCCCTCCACAAAATCGTTATGATTTCTCCTAGGGACCTCATTTAAAGCATGACGATTTTTCCACATCAAAGGCACTGGAGGTCGGCCATTGAGTTTCTGGAATTCGTCAACCCTTTTTTCCACAGGTCTGTTCTGTGCAGAACTTTTGCCCATTACTTTACTTTGAAATGGATTAAGATCTTCAAATGGATCTTTCTCCTCAATGACTTTATTGTTCAGCCTTGGACCATCACCAATAGCAGAGGCCCTATTATTCCCTTTATAAGCAGATCTATCAACAGCTGCTGAGGAAGATTGATCAGGTGCATTATCAGGAACCACATTATAAGGTTTTCCAGAAGAGCCAACACCACTGTCACCACTTCCAGCCCTTGCACCAGAAAAAGAAGGTTGTGATTCTGCACTTTTAGAACTTGACGTTCTATCTAAGGATAAATTATTTTCAAAGAAAAAATGTTGACTAGTGCCTTCACATTCTACAAGTGACTTCTGCCTTGGACAAGCAACTCCTAAGTCATCAGATGCTTGGAAACTTGGCATTTTGCCTGTTCGTGGATTGTATGCCTTAAGAGGACCATCTTTTGAACTCAATATATCAGCTGGTATAAGTGTCCCTGGTTCAGCCATAAGGTCAACCAGAAACTCCCTGAGGAAGGAAAATCCAGTTAGATACAGAAAAAATGACAAGGGTATGCATTTAACAACCGCAGCAAAAATCCAAATATTTAACATGCAGAAGCACACATCCCACAGCAAAATACATAACAAACTAATATGGGGAGTACTCTCAAAAGAAAACTAGGAACTAGTTGCTTCTTGAAAATCCTTGCTTTCATTTCCATTCAAATACACCAAAATATGGACATTTTGTTATTATTCCATAGTACCTTTGCTCCCTTATCCCTACAATATCCAAAACGTCGTTCCATCACAAGAAAAACATCCATGCTTGGAAGCTTAGTTTTAATTTAACCAGTTTCATTAACCCGAACTGTATAAAATCATGCTGAATATAGAGAAAAAAATGTCAATGACTTCAAATAGAAACTTAAAACCATGGTTGTTAAAATCAAGTGTCCACCAGACTGGTTGTAAGGGTAGGATTGTATAAGAAGCCTACATAATTTTGTACCAAATTAAAATCACAAAATCGTATCAGCAAAATTGGGATTATAATAACCATGCCTAAAATCACCAAGTGGGCTTGAGGCTATTGCATTAGTTGTTATGACAGCATTTAAAGGAACTACTCATAGAATCCAGCAATCTATATCAGTTGGACAAGTCAATACCTTCAAAATCATAGTTCAGAAGATGAGTACACCAACAAACAGTGTTTTCTTCAGGCATACATGGACATTTTGAGTGAAAATGGGCATACATTTTTTTTTTTTTTGGATTTTTTTTCCCTGAAAATCACATGAGATCAAAAGGCATTTACCATTTATCCAACAAATTGTAGCTGTAGATAAACTTGGGCTTTCTATAGCCACAACTAAGGAAATGAGAAGAGGAATCATGCAGTGAATGGAGGATTGTGTGGCCAACTAAGGCAATTGTAATTCTCCATCTTTTGTGTTTTCCAAACAGAGCTATATTAACTCTTAGTTATCTGAGACCACAGGTTATGAAGGAGAACTCATTTCTTCTAATTCGTATACAAATTCATAGCATTCAATTTTGAAACTCACAATTTGTGAAACAAGAGTAACAGAAAGAGGCATATAGCAGTCAAGGAGTTGCATAACAGGGGTACAAGGAGAGAGGACCCAAATGATTTATAGGTGGCAAATTAGAACCGTGCAACAAGGGTGACAAAAAAGCATACAAGCTGTAAACCAATAAGCATAAACTGGTTGGGTGGTAGGTCTAGCAGAAGTCATTGCGCTTAGCATGATTTGCTTATGTTAACTTTGACGGGTACTACAAGCACATGAATATGCAATTGAGAATCGCTCACACAGGTATAGATTGTCAACATCTGTTTTCATGTTCCTATCCATTTTGCCTAGCAAATTAATAACAACAACCTATAAGCATGTACAAGATTCACATGAGGCAGGCCATTAAAAAAAATCAATTAAAGGCATTCAAATCATTAGTGATATCACGAACAAATTATTCACGAAAAGAACATGCCACAGTCCCAAGGGGATGCCATCCCATAACAGATCATGCATGGCAAAGAATCTATGTTCCTCCTTGCCATCAATTCCGTATCTTTCAAGGGAACAAAGAACCACCAAATTCTCCCCAAATATACTGAACAATCTACTCCATGTTGATTGTTCTAATATCAATTTTTCTATTGGGTTAACATGCATCAATGACGAAAAGCCTAGTCCAAAAGAATCTATCCTGTTTTCTGTCTGTCATCCTTTTACGTGAGTGATACTCATATATGAAACAATTCATCTATGTCAGCATTTCAAGGAGAAGGTTCAGATGTTTCTCTGCATAAACCAAGCATTCATCATAATCTTCTCAAAAAATAGTTTATTCCAGCCATCCAACTCACTTCAATATTAAATTTGTACATTTAACAGCATCTCCCCCCCTAAAAATATTCTTGTTTTGAAGTGTTATTTCTTATGCAGTCATTTAATTCCCTTAAATCTAATACACTCACCTCTGACTGTTAAGCTTTGACCTGTTGTCAAAATGCCTTATGAAGATTGACCAAAAATTTTACTATCAAAGAATAAAAAAAGATTCAACAAAACGTTCTTGTTCTAAAGCACTCTCTCTCTCTTATGCAATCATTTGATAATCTTAAAAGCACTTGAACAAACAATATACTCATCCTTAACTGTTAAGCTCTGGCCCATTGTTATAATGCCTCATGAATATGGCTGCAAGCACAAGTGAGAAGAAGGAACTAAAGGAAAGGCAACAAGTAAATCATGAAAAAATATAGTGTGTGTGCTTGTGTGCATAGTTGGTTGTTGGATATCATTGAAAAGGGTTAAAGAAGGAAGCAGGAGAGGACCAAAATCTAATTATGCAACAGCAGTGAATTATGGACACCTAGTCCAATCTGAATAAGATAATTCCCAGTATAGTTGCATAATTGGATCTAAATTAGGCTTCATAAATTGACCACCTATTGTATAGTTCTTGCCCTGCTGATATTTCAAGGCTAGACTGGGTTCAAATGTAGCATTAAATACTTCCAATATAATAGATTTGAGGAACCAAATATAAGGAATGCAGGTAGAAAAAAGTGTAATGTTGAGAACTTTTACGTAGTTGGCTTCAGCAGGTAGTATTGACAACTCAAGGGATGCAACGTGCAGCAAAAAGAGATTGCACTGTCATCACACATGGGCATTAAAATATCAAAATTATTGAATTAGAATCATAATAAGCATATGGGGCAAGAATGGATCCAAAATCAAATTCTGTCGACCATCGAATTTATATATGAGATAAATGTGCATACATATAACACATATATATATTTTAATGTCAGTCATGTTCTGTGTGTTTGTAGAGTAATGCACAGCCATACATCTCAATATCTGCAACCCCACCCCAAACGAAAACGCCACCAGGCTGCTGAGTTGGAAAAAAAAAAGGATGCACAAAAGAAATATGTTGATAAAAATATTGCAGGAAAAAAGATCGAAAAGAAGTGCAAATCATAACCTTTCATTCTCTTGCTTTATTATGTTGACAGCATCATCCTCAACACCAGTGTAATGACTACCTTTTACCAATCTACAGGGTATTCCAACGTTGTCTGCCAACACCTGCAATTAGAGGATAATTTTAAGCGAACTTCTACCATGTTGGATAATAAGATGTGGCAATTAAGGCAAGCATTTACAAATTCATTAGATAGAATGTGGCTATGGAGAAGCTAAGAAGAGGAAATCATATCATGCCTCAAACTAAAGAGTCAGCCTAGGACTTCTTAACCGTACTTCATCACCATAAATTTTGTTCTAATCACATTAGCATGGCAGACATATACAAGTTTCACGTGTCAATTAAACTAGCTATTAAAGGGTAGAAATTCTGCTCATTCAGGACATCCATCGGTAGATTAAGCAGAGCACTAAATTACTGCAACAATGAAAGTACACCAAGGAACCCATCCATGTTATGGCATTGTTAGCTTCCAGAACAACATACATGTGTCAATATAGTAATATGCAATATGCATAACCATGTACGAAATTGATAGATGCTTGAAACCAGCAGCCTCATTGCTAAAGAGATTCAAACATCGGAACAAAAGCTTCAACAAGAAGAAAATGATCATGACTGTTTGGATGCAATGCAATAGTTGTTTGCATTGCACAAGCCAGCGAGGCTCAAATACCTTGAACTCTAATTAAGGTGCTCACCTTGAAAAGCAGGGCCCTGTGACGTGAAAGGCCAACATTTAAGGACCCGATTGGCAACACATTTGTGTGAAGAGATCTCTTTAACTCTGTCTTTTTCTCCATCCACTGTGCCAATATTACATTAGCATCTCTTACAGGTCCACCCATATGTCCTGTTACAAGTTCAGCAATCCTGAGTACCAAACAGCCGACCTCAGCAGGAGGACAATCCAAAGCAATGCATTGTGCAATTTGGTCCAATTCTTCCAATGCAGGATCAATGGTCCTATTGACTATCACAACTTCAAAATTAGAACCCCCAGGATTTGATTCAATATCTGCAAGAGATGGCATCTTTCCTTGGGTTGCAGGATCCGTAGGGAGGCCATATACATCATAGAAACCATCCACCACTTTCTCCTCATAGTCAAGCACATTGTAATCCTAGAGAACCAGATAAACAAAAATGGGCAAGGTCTTCAAATTTGTTCAAGTCAGTTTGTTCATATGTTGCAAAATAAACAGTAAAAATATTTGAGTAGGGTGAAATGAAGTTGGGCCGTTACCACATAATTCATAAAATCATGATTGTCAATTTAAGAGCACAATGATCCAACGTACAAGCTCAACAGCAAAACAAGTTCAATACAAATCAAAACAAATGGACATACACAATGTGCAAAATAAACAGCTTTTACAACAAGATATTATGCAAGTGTGATCTTAACATAATTCAGTATTAGGAACTCTACAAATTGGTATCACTAGGCTGACAGGAAATTATGGGATTAGATTAAAAATTTAGGGATTAAGCTTTATATTATAGTTAAATCTGGATCCTTCTTATTTTAAGGTCTTTAGGGAATTTCATTTTCTATCCCTTTTTCAGCAAAGAGAATCAAGAAAATTCAAAGGTAATTTTTCTGGAACAAAATGCCCCAGAATGGGAGAAGCAAAACTTCAACTGAATGCATTGAGATTTTGTCACGATAGCTTTCTCTTATGTGGGTTTGGACATGAAATCCCTAATGAGTTGAACAAAGCCTTGCAAAAGAAATAGTTATGGAGATCTTGGTTAGAAGTCTCTTCTAGAGAGAGGTTCTCTGCGCCAAGGACAAGTTGGAGGACAAAGAGCAGATGCTCTTTATACATTCTATTGTTTGCATCAATCTGTGAGGTTTTAGAAGTAGGTTCCATGTCCTATGTTCCCATAGAAAGATTAACTTTGTAACACCAGTTTTAGTTTTTATTTCTGCTTAGCTATTTTAGAGTCTCTGTATCTTTTCCTTCTCTCTCACCACTCCGATATCAACTTGTCCATATAATCCATGGTTATTGCAGGCAGATTCCCTCAACTCAAGGTGAAAGCCTAGGTGATTCCATTTTCTATCTTATTTATTTTAAAAACTACATGTATTCAATATACATATGCACAAATAAGTGTAACCGTGTGCTTGGAATTAAAACAAAAAAAGTTCATTTCAATAAATTATAGAGTTTATTTGCAAATAAAATATTGTACTTTGAACTAAAAAGTGAAATGTGGAATTCAATTGAATTCCTCTATGAAACAACAAAAAATAA
This sequence comes from Dillenia turbinata, assembly GCA_037126225.1. Taxonomy (NCBI): domain Eukaryota; kingdom Viridiplantae; phylum Streptophyta; class Magnoliopsida; order Dilleniales; family Dilleniaceae; genus Dillenia; species Dillenia turbinata. The sequence continues at coordinate 8,407,658 of JBAMMX010000028.1, read as the reverse complement.
AATATAGAATTCAATTGTAAATATTGTTATTCATTAAATAACTATATACTCTTCATTTAAAAGTAATATAACTTTAACAAATAACTGTAAAATCTCTACATGCTAGTAAATTAAACAAAATAAAGATTTTCATAGTAATATAAAAAAAAATATATAAATAAGACCAACATGAAAGTTCTCAACTCATCCCGCAATATTATTTAAATATATTAAACCAAGCTAACATCATGATTCACGATTTATCATCTTTATTTACAACCATTCTAATTTTAAAACACCATCAAATAAAAAAAAAAAAAAAAATCTCAACCAAATAGAATGGTCAAAGTTATTGTCATTCAAACCACAACAATTTATTTTCTGACAACAATTGGGCATAAGACATTTATTTTCCCTTTCCTGTTCTTGGACCATCTAATGTACTCCCCATTTTCCTTGTTTTGAACTCTCCATTTTCTTTGCCTTTTCAGTTTCAGCTAACCCTGACCTTAGTTTGACCTCAACCTTGAATCCATGGCCAATGAAGTTCAATCATCAACATCAAAATGCCAAAAACCAAATTATGAATAAAATGGTAATTGGAGAGTGTACATACATAGACCCACAAACTCTTGTGGAGTTGATTTGCAAATTTCTTCCTTTTTTATTGATTTGAAAATTCAATACTTTGTAGAGTTAGAAATAAACTTTAAATTATTCATTTGGTTCCAAGTAATAAAAATTGGAATTGGGAATGAAGTCTACGCTCCAAAAACATCCTAATTGTACCTAAATTTCCTAGTTTCACTCCCGCAAAAATGGTTATACTTCGGAGGAAAAAAACAAAGATAAATAAGCTAAATTCATCCACATCCATCTTTAAGATAATCTTTTGCACCACACTAGTAATAATCAGTTCAAATTGGCATGCGATAAATATCAGTTTAAGTTTCTAATGAAGGAAAGATTAGCTCCCCCAAAAAAAAAAAACTCAATCACTTGTACCGTATCCTATCGGCATGAACCCAAATTTTGATCGGTCAGAAAATTAGAGAGATAAATACAAAAAGATTTCCTGCTAAACCAGAAAAATTAACTTAAAATCACGACATTATACCGTAGCAGTAACACTAAAACATCCATCACCATATACGAAAGCACTTCAGATTATTGACTGACTATAAACTTCTTAGTATGAAGATACAGAAAACCCTAGAACTCACCCAATACCGACGCGACAAAGGCTCCGCGGCATCGTTCTTATCGCGCACAGAACTGAACTGGTGTCGACCTAGACTCAACAAAGTCGCAGCGCGGATCTGATCCTTCTCAGGATCATCGCCGTCTCGAATTTCCGAATTTGAAGCGCTGATTGCTAGGGCAAGCTGAACTTGAAATTCCTCTTCGGATAAGAAGTAATCGGATTGGCTATTATTCGTTGTCTGCCCCGCCGGAGCTGCGGCGTTGGACGGAGAAGTCGACGACGGACTCGCCGGAGGCATGCCGGAGAATGGTCGGTTGTCGGTAGCGCAAGAAAGTGGTGATGACGATGACGTTGCAGCTGTCGTTGATTGAGGGTTTTCGTTGGTTCGATTTGGGTCGTGATTGCTTCCTAAGTGAAGCTTCTTGAAAATGTGTTTCATCCTCTCCCTCCCTCTCTCTCTCTCGTCTCCGTTGCTGTTCCTTTTTCTCTCTACTTTTTTTTTTTTATTGAGAGAGAGGAGGGAAAGCTTAGCCGAGTAGGGTGGACAAAGGTGGGGGCGGTGCGGGTAAAGAGACGCGAGTTTTTATAAATTTACGAAAATGTCCTTCTAAAAGATTTGTTAGATATTCGGGGTCGCGTGAACGGAGGAGGAAATGGTGCAACGTCAGCAACAGAGTTGATTATGGCGGGACCCGCTTGACGCGTCGGCAACCGATCCGACACTGAATACGCGAAGCGCGTAAATACTTTATACCCTAGAAAATATCCTCGTAGCCAATTCTTTGGCACGGATTGGTGTCTACGAGAATTGAAAACTTCACGATTTAACATCGTTAAAATAATTTAAATTAAACTCTCATGATATAAAAAACTTTTATTTAAATTTATTTTTTGGAAATTGAGATTTAAGATTTAAATTTTTATAAATACATGTATTTTATGACTTTGGTAACTTTTATACAAACAAAAAATAATTTAAATTAAATTTATATATTTAATTAAATTATTATAAATTTAAATTTATTTATATGTGTAATTTTGTAATAGACCCAACACGCTTTGTTTAAATTAAAGAATTAACTCATACTTTAATTTGACACGATTCATTTAATTCGTACGATATTTATTGAGAAATTTAAGTTAGCTTAGTTAATAATAGCAAATTAGGTTATATGACAATGAAAATGAATATGAAATGATAAAACAAAATGTCACTTTATAAAAATATAGAAAATTGTGTAAATATAAAAATTTAAGAATTTTATTAAAAATATTTGTTATTTTATAAAAATAATAAATAATCATCTTTTATAATAAGAATTAAAAAAGATCAAATAAGTAATTATTAATTATAAGAAAAATAATACACAAATTTATAATTATAATTTAATAAGAAAATAATTTATTACAACAACAATAACAACTTGTACCTTAATCTCAAAATTTGGCATTAGCTGTTTAAGAGACAAATATAAGATGATTAAAAAAAAAAAAACCCAACACACACAGACACCATTTTACAATATGAAAAATAATGATTTAAGTTATTTTAATTCTTCTATACTATTCATTTTTATTCGAAATTATCTCTTTAATTAATCTCTTAACTGTTATATTCTCGCGAATACATTGTATCCAGGCTTTTAATGGCTTATCTCGTCGTTTTACTTAATCTCATATATTTAAACTCTCGATTTTTCTAATTGGTGCATCTTCGATTTTTCGTTGTACATGACCAAACCAATTCTTGTATTTTATCCACAATTGAGTTCACTTCTAATTTATTGCGTATCTCTTCATTTCTAATTCTATATTTGTTAGTTGTACCACACATCTACCTTAACATTCTCATTTCAGTTACAACCATTTTCTGCTCTTATTTTTGTTTAATGGCCCAATATTCGGTACCATATAGTAATGCAGGTCTTATTGTCGTTCTATGAAACTTCCCTTTCAGATAGAGTGGTATTATGCGATCGCAAAGAACTCAAAATACTCTTCTCCATCTCATCCAACCCACTTGGATCATATGATTTACGTCTTCATCTATATTGCCATCATGTTGGATAATAGATCCAAAATATCTAAAATGTTCGCTTTTTGGTGCATTCTGTCCTTCTAACCTAATTGTTTCTTCATCATTCTGATGACTATCACTGAATATGCATTTCATGTTGTCCATTTTAGATCTACTCAATTTAAATCATCTGAACTTTAGTGTGTTCTTCCATAACTCCAATTTAGTACTAATATTCTCTTTACTCTCATTTACCAATACTATATCATCTACAAAGAGCATACACCATGTATTTCATCTTGAATGCTTTTTGTGACTTTATTTATCACTATTGCAAATAGAATTGGACTTAATGTCGATCTCTAGTGGAGTCCAATGTTTATTGAAAAGCTACCACTTATTCCCCCGTTAATTTTTACATTGGTGATAATTCCATCATATATATCTTTAATAAGATTGATATATCTGATGGAAATCTCATTTTTCATCAATGTCCTCCATAATATATCTCTTGGCACCCTATCATACGTTTTTTCTAGATCAATGAACACTATATGCAAGTTGTTCTTTTGTGTCCTAAATGTCTCCATCAGATTTCTCAGTAAATGAATTTTTTCGATAGTAAATTTTCCTGACATAAATCCAAATTAATTCTGAGTCACATTTATCTCAAATTTCAATCTATACTCAATTATTCTTTCCCACAACTTTATAGTATGACTCATAAATTTAATTCCCCTATAATTAGAACAGTCTTGTATATGTCATTTATTCTTATATAATGATGGTACAAGTGTATTATTTCTCCATACTTTGGACATTTTCTTAATTTGCCAATTTTTTTTTTTAAAAAATCTGTTAACATTACTATCCCGACCTCCCCCAAGCATTTCCACGCCTCAATAGGGATACTATCGGGTCGTAAAATTTTATTATTCTTCATTTTCTTTAAAACTTCCTCTACTTCATGAGAACAAATTTTATATTTGAAATCCCTATTGATCTCTTCCACAGATATAATAATATTGCCAATATCTTTTGTACCCTCCGCAATGAACAGGTTATCAAAATAATCCATCCAACATTTTTTTATATCCTCATCTCTCACAAGTATAATATTAGTTTCACTCTTGATATACCTAACAATATTTAAATCTTTTCCCTTTCTCTCTCTTATTTTGACAATTCTGTAAATCTCTTTCTCATCATCCTTGATTTCTAACTTCTTATATAATTTATTATATAACTTATTTTTTTGATTTTTGGATATTTTTTTTTACTTTTTTCTTCACATTTTTATATAATTCAAATGTCATATTATTTCTCATATTTTTAAGATTTCTATAACACTCACGTTTTGTTCATATAGCAGTTTGGACTTCCTCACTTTACCACCATGACTCCTTACCTATTGGAGCTCACCCTTTAGATACATCAAGAAACTCCCTACCTACATTTTTAATGTTGTTAGATATTTTTACCCACATAGTTTTTGAATTATTATTAGCCGACCAAATTAATTTTTCTCTAAAAATTGTTATTTTTTCTTCTTTCAATATCCACTACTTAATTCTTGACTCTATCAACAGATGATATTCTTTTTACCTTTTAGGTACCCGTACATCTGTAACTAAAAATCTATACTGAGTTGTTACATTCTCCCCCAGTATAACTTTACAATCTTTACAAATCATTTTGTCGTTCCTCATAGTTAGAAAGAAATCTATTTGGCTAGCATTCAACCCACTCCTATATGTAATCATGTGCGACTCTCTTTTTTTGAAAAAAGTGTTTATGAGTATCAAATTAAATCATATAGCAAACTCTAGAATGGTTTCTCCCACATCATTTCTACTACCAAAACTAAAGTTTCTATGTACAGTTTCAAATCTTTCGTTATTCTCCCTTACATGTCCATTAAGATCTTCTCTAATAAATAATTTCTTTGTATTAGATATAGTCTGTATAAATTAATCCAAATCTTCCCAAAATTATTTTTTATTAATTGTATTTATACCTACTTGTTTGATAAGTAAAATTCTATCTCATTTTCTTTTAATCTCCACTATATTCTCATGTAAATCTTTTTGAACAATTATTCCTATACTATTTTTAGTTCTATCGCTATATGTGTATCAAAGTTTATATCTATACGGTTTAATTATTCTAGTTTTCTCCCCTACCCACTTAGTTTATTGTAAACATATAATTTTAATTTTTTTTCTATTCATTATTTCCCCTAACTTGCCAGTTAAGGATCATATATTCCAAGTATCTATGTGAATTTTATATTCATTGTCTCTCATTTTGTATTCACACAATGAATATTTACGTCGACTGACAAGGGCAATAAAACAAACTAAATAAATGATAAACTAAATTCTACCAAAAATTTTAATTAAAGAAAAATAAAGAATGTCAAAAAATAATAATGTCAAAAACAATAATATCAAAAACTTTTACTAAAGAAAAATAAAGAATATCATTGAAAATAATAATACCAAATTAATTTTAAAAGTAAAATAATTCTTATTTGTCTCTATTTTATTTTGATAAAAGTTTTTACGCTGACTGCCAACCTACCGTAACTCTACTTTTTTACCCGGGATTGGGATCGACCGTGACAGAATTCTTAAAAAAAAAAAAAATCAAAATGCCCCAAGGACAATAAAAAACCTAAACTCAAGAGTCATTAAAAAACAACATGCAAAATAAACATGCATTTGAAGAATACAAGAGACATAAGTACAAGAACTCAAGATCTAAATACTTGAATAAGAACTCAAGAGATTTCAACAATGAATTAGCACATTGTTTACCCAACTCATACACAAATGAATATACAACAAGATCAAATATATATAACTCAAATGAATATAACACAATTCAAGCAATAACAAAACAAGACAAAGGCAAAAGATTGATCCCAATCTTGAAATCAACAAACAACCTAAAAATGATTTTAGAACTCATAATTTCAGAACTCAGATTTCAAGAGCTAAACAAATTTCATTAATTCAAGAATAAGATAGCAGAATAAGATTAATGGCTAATAAGAACCAACTCATAACAAAAATAAACTCAAGAAACAACAAAAATTCAAGTATAACAGAACAAATGAATGAGCAAAAATTAGGCAAATATATCAGCAATTGGGGAACAGCAGAACAAACAACAAGAACAAATATATATAACAAAAATGAATATAACCAAACTCAAGGAACAGACGACAAGAATAGCAAGAATACAGACGACAAAAATGAATAATATAACCTGGTTGCAACAAGAACAAGAACAGTAGTGTTGCAGAATCAGAAATAGAGAATTAGAATGCAGAAAGAAATTGAGATAAAGTTGAAGGACAAAACAAGAACTTGGTTGTATTGACAGAGGATAAGGATGCAGAAAGAAAACAGAACAAGAAGAAGAACCTGGTTGTATTGTTGCAGATTCAGAAACAGAGGCTAAGGTTGCATAAAGAAAAGTCCAATTTTGGAACCTGACAGTTGCAAATACATGTTTCTGTAATGTGTAATGTTTGCCGGCCAATTCCCTCTTTCGTTTTCTTCAACAATGGCAAGATATGCAGAAAGAGATAGAGTACAGATTGTCTTTGCTACTGAAGAATTGTAATGTGTAATGTTTGCTGGCTGATTCCCTCTTTCGTCTTTTTCAACAATGGTGAGATGTACAGAAAGAGAGAGAGTACAGATTGTCTTAAGAAAATAATTTATTAAATGTGAAAAATATATAAATATAAAAAATATAAATATAGTTAATTTGGCATGTTAAACAGTTTCAAAAATAGAAACTTTTCGAAAACAAAAAACATTTTAGAACCGAAGAATATTAGTGTTAAGAAATTTGTGTGTATTGGAGATAACAAATAGCAATAATATTTATTGTTGCAATCAAAGAAAATTAGAGTAATTTGAACTTATTTTTAGTTTGATTCATTATAAAAATAAATAGAATCAGTTTAATTTAATTTAGAGATTTTTTGATATATTTAAATAATTTTGAAGATTGTGTATTAAATATAATAATTTTAAATATTACACTATTTCTTCATTTTCAATGTCTAAATATGAATTAGAGATGTTATTTATACATCAACATGACAAATAAAAAAAGCTAAACTTTTTTTTTTTTTTAACTAGAAATAGATTTAGGTGAAAGTTATTATATTTTCTGAATAGTTAGATTTTCTCAAATCTCCCATAAGTTTACTAAAAGAATATCAGAAGAAATTGACTTACAAAATTTTTTATATTCTGAAGAATCTTAAATTTGAGAAAATGAAATGATACCAGTTAAATTATAATTTATTAACATTTTATTCTTTTCATGATGGTGAACTATGGAATTAATGCACTATAGCATTCTTTTATTTATATCTTTTGTTATGAAATCATCAAACATAATTTTGATTAAAAGATTTTGTAAAAGTGTCTTAATTCATTATTTTTTTATTTAAAAGTTATATAGTTTTTAATTCTGTTGCCAACACCGAGACTTTTCCTAAGACTTTTCCTATAGGAGGTCTGAAAATGATTTCACAAATGGGCATATTTTTTTTCCCAATACCAAATGAATGGGGTCTCATACCTTATGATGATTTTTAATGACATGTCATATAGAATAAATGAGTTAAATATCAAATAAATCAAATTTTATATTTCAATTTATATTAATATATTTTGATTAATTTAAATAAATATTTTATTAAAAATTTGTTAAAATATATAATTATAGATTGTGCAGTAAGATTTAACCTATTTTTGAATAACTTGATTCATGTAATATTATTTTATTTATAATATTAATTTTTTGCCTCAGTTATGTATTTCATCATAAATCCTATATTTACAATGAAAAGAAAAAGAACTAATGGACATTTGACTTAATGGGAAGGACATTAGATCTCTTAACCAAAACTCGATTTTTAATTTTGAGAATGGAAAGAACTATGTTAGAAGAGATTCCTCCTAAAAAAAATCCGATAGTAGTTCGAATTAGATTAATTGGAATATAACTCTGAATATCACTTTGTCCAAGTATCCAAAAATTAAAAAAAAAAAAAAAGACAAAACAGAACGCCACAAACTTGAATTTCTTGTTACACTAAACCAAGATTAAAATTCTGAAAAAGAATAAAACCAATAGGATATAACTTCAATTTTGAATCTTAACCCACTTGCCAGTACTTGGTATACCAACATTGATGTGAACCCAATGGGTATAAAAACCTATCAACCTAATGGGTATAGAAACTAAAAAACCCACGAACAAGTAATATAACCCAAGAATTTTCCCAATCAATGATTTGAACTGATGGAATTAAATACCTTAACCTTTGCCCTAAAGGAGGAAGAACTTAAAATATATGACCTTAGACCCGTTTCTCACTAGAACAAAAATCTTGGTATAAAGATGGAATGAATAACACCACAACTTAGGTGGTTCGAAATCTAGATTGATAAATCAAAGAACTAAACAAGACTTTTATTTTGAATAAGTTCAGAAGTTCTCGAAAGAATAAGACTTATGTGAAGAAACCTCACAATTTTATTAATTCTCTTAAAGTTATATTTTACATAATGTGTACTGGCCTATTTATAGACTAAAGGTAAAGAATAAATTAGAATGACCTATTTATAGACTAAAGGTAAAGAATAAATTGGAAACTAAAATTTAATAACTCCCTAAATAATAAAAAAAATTAAGAAACTAAAATATAAACTACAAAGAAAAATTAGGAAACTAAATAAATCAAACTATTTTGACTAAGTATTGCTGTTATTTTTCTTTATTTTCGTCCTCCCTTGGTTTTGGATAGTTTTGAACCCTTTATTCTTTCAATTGTGCTTGTATAAGCATAATTAAGGGCCCTTTTGGTTCTTCATTCATTTGGACTCCAATTTTTTATTGTAAAACTTTCTGAATTAAAGTATTCAGTGTTTCTTTGAATCTTTTAACTCGATTTTTTATCATCGATCCAACTGAAACTTGAGTTGGATCTTATGAATTCCTTGCAATCTTGATGACCTCATCATTTCTCTCCTCTTGAGAAGGATTTATCCTCAAATCATCACTTACATCAAAAGGACTCAAGTCAGTAATATTGAAATTAGTACTAACATTATACTCACTTGGTAAATCAAGTCTGTAAGCATTGTCGTTGATCCGTTCTAACACTTGAAAAGAACCATCTCCTTGAGGCAACAACTTAGAACGTCTTTGTGTCGAAAATATTTTTTTTCGCATATGTACCTAAACCCAATCACCAGGTTCAAAAATCAGCTTGTGACGTCCCTTGTTAGCTTGTTTGATGTATTATTTAGTCCTCTTTTCTATGTTGATCCGTTCCTTCTCATGAAATTGTTTCACAAATTCTGTCTTTTTATTACTATCTAAATTCACTTGTTCAGAAACAGGTAAAGGTAATAAATCCAAAGGAGTTAAAGGGTTAAAACCATAAACAATTTCAAAGGGTGAGAACTTGATAGCAGAGTGAACAGTACGATTATATGCAAACTCAACATGTGGCAAATATTCTTCCCAAGTTTTAATATTTTTACTAATGACAACGCTTAATAAAATGGATAAAGTCCTGTTGACTACTTCTATTTGATCATCAGTTTGAGGATGACAAGTTGTTGAAAATAAAAGTTTCATTCCTAACTTTCCCCATAATGTCTTCTAAAAGTAACTCAATAACTTAGTATTCCGATCTGAAACGATTGTTCTAGGCATCCCATGTAACCTTACAATCTCCCTAAAGAATAAATCCACAATATAAGAAGTATCATCAGACTTATGACGAGGAATAAAATGAGTCATCTTATAAAACCGATCTACAACCACAAAGATCGAATCTCGTTCATATCTACTCCTAGGCAAACTCAAAACAAAATCCATCGAAATGTCAATCCAAGATGAACTAGGAATAGATAAGGATGTGTAAAGACCATTAGATTGAACCCTAGATTTAGCTTGCCTACAGGTAATATATCTACCACAAAATCTCTCAACATCTTGTTTTATGTGTGGCCAATAAAAGTATTCTTGTAAAATAGCCAAAGTTTTGGCGACTCCAAAATATCTTATTAACCCTCCACTGTGAAATTCCCGAACTAACAAATCTCTCGATAAATAATTTGGCACACATAACTTATTTTTTCTAAACAAAAAATTCTCATGTCTATAGAACTTACCCTTTACAGATTTTTCACAAGTACTATAAATTTCTCCAAAATCATGATCATCATGATAAAGTTCCTTAATATACTCAGAAACAAGAAATTTAGCATTAAGAGTAGAGATTAAGGCATACCTGCATGACAGTGTATCCGCGACCACATTCTCCTTACCTTGTTTATATCGAATGACATAAGGAAAAGTTTTGATAAATTCCATCCATCGAGCATGTCTCTTATTCAACTGATGTTAACTTTTCAAATGTTTCAAAGATTCATGATCCGAATGGATCACAAATTCTTTCGGCCACAAATAGTGTTGCCATGTCTCTAAAACTCGAACCAAAGCATACAATTCTTTGTCATAGGTAGGATAGTTAAGTGCAGCTCCGCTTAACTTCTCGCTAAAATACGCAAGTGGTTTTTCATCTTGCATAAGAACAGCGCATATACCTACACCAGAAGCATCACATTCAATTTCAAATATTTTAGAAAAATTAGGTAAAGCAAGTAAAGGAGTGTGAGTAAGCTTATATTTAATAAGTTGAAACGCCTTCTCTTGTTCTTCACCTCATTGGAATGTAACGTTTTTCTTGATAACTTGAGTAAGTGGTGCAGCGATGGTGTTAAAATCTTTCATGAACCTCCTGTAAAAACTAGCAAGTCCATGAAAATTTCTAACATCACCTATACTTAAGGGGGTCGGTCAATCTTGGATGGCTTTGATCTTTTATTCATTAATCTCAATACCTTTAGCACTCATAACAAAATCTAGAAAAACAAGTTTATCGGTGCAGAAAGTACACTTTTTGAGTTTAGCATATAATTTTTCCTTTCTAAGTTCATCCAAAACCGAATGTAAATGTGAAACATGATTATGCAAGCTTTTACTATAAACCAAAATATTATCAAAGTAAATAACTACGAATTTACCAATGAAAGCACATAAAACATGATTCATTAAGCGCATGAATGTACTAAGAGTATTGGTTAATCCAAAAGTCATGACTAACCACTCATACAATCCATATTTAGTTTTAAATGCTGTTTTCTATTCATTTCCTTCTTTCATACGTATTTGATGATATCCACTCTTAAGGTCAATCTTAGAAAACACACAGGCACCATGCAATTCATCTAACATGTCATCTAATCGAGAAATAAGGTGTCAATATCTTACCGTTATATTGTTGATAGCTCGGCAATCAACACACATCCTCCATGTCCCATCTTTTTTAGGCACTAAAATCACCGGAATTGCGTATGGACTCATGCTTTCTGTCATATAACCTTCTTCCATCAACTCTTCGATTTGTCTTTGTAGCTCCTTCGTCTCTTCTGGGTTACTTCTATATGCTGGACGATTTGGAATTGATACACCGGGTACGAAATCAATTTGATGTTCAATCCCTCGGATCGGTGGCAATCCTTGGGGTAGATCTTCTGGAAATACATTTTTGAATTCCTGCAAAAGAGAAACAATAGCACTAGGCAAAGAAGGGTTAAGTTGGTCAGTGCTTAAAAGGGATTCCTTGTACATAAGTACAATCATTGGTCGTTTTGAGAGTATCGTTTGCTTAACCTCACTTGTTTTGACATAAAAATTCCTTTGTTTTCTCTCGGATTTTACCTCATTGGCAGAACTTTTCTGTCTTTTTTCTTCCTTACCAAATTCAGCCTCTCTTTCTTCTTTACTCTTTTTTTTTTCTATTATCTCAACTCATTTTGATCTCTCTGTTTCTTTTGTTCACTCAATTTTTGCAATCTCACTCGGTTTTCATAGACTTGTGTTGGTGTCATCGGAATCAGAGTGATTTTTCGTTGATTGAACACAAATGAATACTTGTCGGTGAAGCTGTTATGTTATACATGTCAATCAAATTGCCAAGGCCTTCCTAACAAAATATGCTCAGAATGCATTGGCACCACATCACATAACACCTCATCCTCATATTTCCCAATTCGGAATGACACAACAACTTGCTTTGTAACCCTCATTTCTCCACTATCATTCAACCATTGTAGTTTGTATGGTTGGGAATGTTTAGTGGTTGACAAATTCAGCTTTTCCACTAAAATCGTACTCGTAACATTAGTAAAACTACCACCGTCAATAATTAAAATACATACCTTATCTTTCATAAGACAATGAGTGTGAAAGATATTCTTCCGTTGTACTTCTTTTTCATCTCCTTTGGCTTGTAAGCTTAAAGCTCGGCACGTAATTAGTGCTAACATCTCACCATGTTCAACCTCGTACTCCTCATCTCCAATGGTGGCAAACAATTAATGTTATCGTCATCTTCGAACTTGATTGCACAATTTTTCCGAATCACCATAACTCGCTTGTTTGGACATTGGCTAGCTATATGTCCCATTCCTTAACACCTGAAGCATTTAATCTCACTAGAACAAGTTGAAGTAGAGACTGCTTTACCTTGAGAAGTTGTGGTGGAGGCGGTTGGTTTGTGTTCAGATTTAATTTTGGAGATGGTTAAATTTTCTTCTTTTTTTGGATAGTTCGTTCTCCAAGATATTGCACTCAGAATCTATAGGGCTGGTCTTGGCCGTGTGCTGCCTCTCTTGAGCTGCCTCTCAAGCTTGATTGTCATATGTACCAAATCCTCCAACTCCAGATAATGATGAAACTCGATCGTGTTGGCAATCTCTCGATTTAAACCATTTAAAAATCTAGTCATCGTCGCTTCTCTATCTTCTTCCACATTGGCCCTAATCATAGCCATCTCCATCTCTTTGTAATACTTGTCTACGCTTCGGTTACCTTGGTGGAGACTTTGCAACTTGAGATATAAATCCCTACAGTAATGACTCGACACAAATCGCCGTCTCATCACCCTCTTCTTCTCATCCCAAGTTTCAATAGGTCGATCCTCGTTCTGCCTTCTATTGATGCACAACTGATCCCACCATACAATTACATAATCAATAAACTCAATAATAGCCAGTTTTACCTTCTTTAATTCGGAATAGTTGTGACAATCAAAAACCAACTCAATCCTCTTTTCCCACTCAAGATATGCTTCAAGATCACTTTTACCTTAAAACGACGGAATTTTCATCTTGATACTATCTAAATTATTGTCTACCCGATTCCTAACTTCTTTACCCCGACCTAGTCTCTTATGACTATCCACTGATAACCTATCAAACTCCTCCTCTAACCTATCTCCTTCAAACTCATCCACAATTTCGGTTTCCCTTTGATGCAACCTATTCCTTCTTGAATGGTTTGGCCCAATTGATGGCTGTCCCTTTTGCGATCCCTATTCTACCTTATCCAACATTTCATGTATAAGATCTAACTCCCTCTTCATCATCCATCTCATCTCCCTCATAAATGCTTATAGTTGTAGATTCGGCCCAACGTGTGATTGAACTTCCTCACTTGTGTTATCTTTTTGATTTTGAGACATTATTAAAATCTGCAAAATAATGTTAGAATAAAACAGGAAAGAACCTCATCACACTCTCTCACGTGTTTCACTCAAAAATAATGATTCACTCAAATTCACTCGTATTTCACTCTTTGAATTTATCTTTTATTTTTAATGAATTCTCTCTTGCCTTTTACCACTCCTCTTCACTTAGTCAAATTCTTTATTGAACTCGAGAATTCAACTCAAGAATAATTGTCGTGTGAAATTCAAAGATTTATATGAAAAAAAATATTAATAAGTGATACAAAGAAAGAAATATCAAGAAAAAAAAACAATGGGAAATAAAGAAAATTACAAATTAGGAAAAATTCTAATTTAAGAGGAAACAAATAAGGAATGAAACAAATAAGAAGGATGACAAATAAGGAAAGAGATCAAAAATGAAAAATAATTATAGAAAGTTTTGAATTTAGAAAAATGCATAAATAAGAAAATATTTCAAACTCAACAAAAAATTTAAAAAATTCTAATTCAAATTTGATAATAACACTTTAGAACTTGCCAAATTTGAACAAGATCACAAAATAAAAAATTATCAATTTTGTAAAATTTGGAATCTGTCTTTTTTTTTTCACGACCTTTTTTTTGAGGGCATTTTTTTTACCTCTTTTTTTTTTTTTTTTTGATGACCTCTTTTTTTTGCAGGCCTTCTTTTTTTTGGCATCTTCTTTTCTTGTATGACCCTTTTTTTTAACGGTCTCTCTTTTTTTTTTGAACTATAACAGCACAAAATAAAGAATAAAATACACCAAAAATAAGAAATAAACCAACGAATAAAGAATTTTAGTCAAGATGATAAATCGAGATTGGAATTAGAGTTTTAAGATATAAACAAGAACAAAGAGAAAGAAAATAAAATAAAATAAGAATAATTCGATAAAAAAAATCTGGATTAGCTCTGATACCAACTGATGTGAACCCAATGGGTATAGAAACCCTAAAACCCACGAACAAGTAATATAACCCAAGAATTTTCTCAACGAATGATTTGAACCGATAGAATTAAAGATCTCAACCCTTGCCTTAAAGGAGGAAGAATATAAAATATATGACTTTAGACCCGTTTCTCACTAGAATAAAAATCTTGTTATAAAGATGGAATGAATGGCGTTACAATCTAGGTAGTTCAAAACCTAGACTCATAAGTCAAAGAACTAAACAATATTTCTATCTTGAATAAGTTCAGAAGTTCTCAAAAGAACAAGATTTGTGTGAATAAATCTCACAATTTTATTAATTCTCTCAAAATTATATTTTAATTAATGTGTACTGGTCTATTTATAAGTTAAAGGTAAAGACTAAATTGATAACTAAAATTTAGTATCTCCCTAAATATTAAAAAAATTAGGAAACTAAAATATAAACTACAAAGAAAAATTAGGAAACTAAATAAACCAAACTATTTTGACCAAGTATTGCTGTTATTTTTCTTTATTTTTATTTTTCTTTGATTTTGGATAGTTTTGGACCCTTTATTCTTTTAATTGGTCTTATATAAGCATAATTAAGACCCCTTTTGATTTTTCATTCATTTGGACTCAAATTTCTTATTATAGAACCTTCTGAATTAAATTATTCAGTATTTTTTTTAACCTTTTAACTCGAGCCTTTGTCACCAACCAAACTGGAATTTGAGTTGGATTTTATGAATTCCTTGCGATCTTGATGACCTCATCAAACATGCACCACAAACAACAGATAGTACCCTGGAGGTGCAATCTCTGGTGCCGATGGCCCGGTAAATGTTACCTCAAACTGATTGGTTGGCTCCGATTCAACCACCTTGAGCATGATCAATCTTTGGTTCATTGCTAGAGAATGTGTAGTAAATGATGGTGCAACAATGGTGACAGAAATATTGCAAGGCTTCAAAAACTGGGGAACTGTGAACCCCACCCGAAATGATTGTCCATAAGTTATGACTTCATCAATGCCCTCAATTGTGGGTTGAATCGGGCTGTACTCGGCTGACAAATAGGGTGGGGTAAATGCCTCCAAGCTGAGATCCGTCGGGTACATGACGCCTGTGAAATTGTAATACGGTTGTGGGTTGCTACCACCCACCAGGATCCGACCATCGGTCAGCAACAATGCCGAGGAATGATAGAGTCTTGGCCTTGATGATGGGCTGGGTTCCTCGCATTTTCCCAACCAGCGGTGCCCGATTCGGCTCCATATATTATGATCACATTACCATTTGGAAGCAACATGTCCCCCATAACTCTTGGAACCGGCATTTCCTACATGATCCAACCAGGGTTTTCAGCACTAACCCTAAGCCTGCCACATGATGAACTTGCCCGCACAAAATTCGTAGATATGGCTTGTGAGAAAGCACCCCTTGGTGCACCACCACAGACCATGATCTCAACAACAATGGGATAATTTTCATTTATAGGGAGCATGACAGAGGAGCCAGAACTAGGATAGTTACGTGGATCATCTATTGTGATGCTAGGGAACTCTCTAACTATGACGTTTCGCTTGTAATCTAGCAGTATTGACCTTGTGTTGGCAAAAATGAATAAATTTCCATCTGGTAAGAGATGTACAAATGGGTACAAGTTGTTCTCTTCGGGGTCTCTAGTCTGCCGAAGAAAATCAAGCGTAAAAGAGGTTGAAGGAGAGGATCCTTCCAAATTTTTAGGGTAAAACTCATAATTGAATTGCATCCTCCCACCAACTAAAACAATGCGACCATCGGGCAGTATTTGGTCAGTGGCATACCATCTTCGCTCCATCAAGTACCTCGGAACTTCACACCAATCACATAGATCATCAGTACAAGGTTTTAATGTACGTACCACGTGATCACCATCATTATATCCACCGGTCTGAACTAGGGTTCCATCTGGGAGGACAGAGCCCTAAGAACACCGAGTATCAGTAAGCAGCATTAAAGGTCGATAGGTGTTGGTGCCAATGTCATATAGAACAGAATGAGCAGTACAATCCATTTTGAGAACAATGTCAGTTGAGTCAAAACGGCATCTACCACCAGGGAGAGAGAGATTAGAAGGGCCAAAATCCGTTCGATCAAAGATGACAACTTTGTTGTTGTGTATGAGTTGCATATGCATGGCGGATATGCCTATGCTTCCTTGTAATAGTTGCCATTCGCCTTGAAGGTGATATTGGGGAGGTATCCATTGGGACATTATGGAATCTGGCATAGAGAATAAGATAAATAGGACTATGAATGGCATGAAGACAGTAACATTGATGGCCATTGCAGTTGCAGAAAGCGAGCGAGAAAGAGAGATGAAGTTGGAGGTAAACTGGTGGGACTGTGAGTGGAGTTGGTGCAATGAGGTTAATAGCATGAAGAAAACGTGATGTGTTTATATAATTGTAAAATCCCACCCCATCAAATATTAAACTTCCTAAAATATAGCAAGGGAAGTGAAGTTCGTAAGTTTTCAAGAACCCAGAAGCAGGGTAGAAGATATAGGCACACCCAAGACTTGCATCATAAACTTAAAGATATGACAGAAATATGCGTCTTAAACGCCAAAAAAATGAGTTCACTCTCTTGTGGCGTACAAAAATAAGGGTAGTAGTAAAGTGGGTCTCACCAACACAAATAAACACCATGGAATAAGGACCATGTTTTCTCTCTAATGACTCAACGCAAATATTCAACAGCGGGCTGCTTCTCACCCCCGCAGTCTAAATCATCCACCAAGTGATCAGAGATATCCCAAACTCAAGTCATGAACGTGCATGGCCATACATTAGGTTGGTGTTAAGTAGGGATGGCAACAGGGTGGATATGGTGCTGTTTTTGGTAAATCCACCCCAAAACCCTAACCTTGTGCTCCATATTCGGTAAAAGTAAAATCTATATCTAACCCTACGTTTGTTTTTTTTTTTTTTAAATAAAAAACAGAACTGAATTTACAGTTTTTTAATGATTTAACCTGACCCGACCAAACATGACATCATGCTCTTCTATCGTTTTTCATTCCCTAAATTCACGTGTTCTTCTACTCTTCTCCACCAAAGACACACCATTTCCACCAAATCAAATTAGTTGCCATAGGATCAACCCAAAATTTGCCTCACTCACTTTCGGTCAAAGGCCGACTGCGTTACCAGCCCCAAAATTTAGAATCTATCTTATTACAAGCTTTGCTAATGAAGATATTTATGGCTACCACCTAGTGTCTTTGACTTCCATATGGTGGTTAATTTCAAAAACCGAAACCACCTATGCTCTCTCTCTCACTCTTTCTAAAAGTCGACTTTGTCTCTTTAGGGTTTTCAAAATCCGACCAAAATCAATGAAGGAGAAGGACCTGACTGGACAAAAATTAAAGCGAGAAAGGTTGCTCGTGGGGAGGAGGAGGGGCAAAGCAAAGGGGAGGCTGCATATACGTGGTGCATGCATGAGTTGATTAGGGTTAGGGATAGGATGGATTCAAATTGTTTTTGGTGAAAGAAATTTGTTAAATCTTAATTTTATTTTATTAAAAATTTATATTTGAGTATTGAGTTGGAGTTGGCTCTGATTTTTCAAGAGTTAAATCCATATCCGAACTAATTCGATTTTAAAAAGGCACCTAATCCATTTTTCAATAAAAAAATTAAAAACGTCGATCAGACTAATCGGGTATCCATCCAGTCGGGTCGGATATCGCCATCACTAGTCTTAAGTGTCCTCTCCCCATAAGAACACGAGCCCTTTTAGAGGAAAAGGGTGACTAGAATTGCTGTGCCACCATGTTTCCCTATAAACAGCTTCTAATGGGTTTAACCAAGAAACGGTCAAAAGGCACAGTTATATAATAAAATGAATCTAGGTTTGTGGATAAAAGTCTATAATCTTCATTAACTAAAGCGGGAAGGACAAGAAAAATGCCCAGGCTTCACTTCTAACAAAAAGGATACTCTTTTCATTTAGGCAAAAACTGCATAATTTGTGATTCTGGTAAACAAACACAACAAACTCCAAAGATAAAAAGGGGAGACGAAGCCATTAGGTTAGTACACTAACACGAGCCTAAACTGACTTAGGTTTATTTTTTCTACTTGGGTTCCAATGTGGGACAACTTTTTTCTACCCTTTCTTCTTCAGCCATCTCCATGGTTTTTTTCCACCAAATTTGCATTTCAGCTGAATTTGTTTCATCAACCATCATATTCTCTGAACAGTTATTTTCAACACTGCTGTGTTTATGAGCACCTGTACCAACCTAGAACCAAGTACAAATCATGATAAGATAATGGCAAATCCAGATATCCTCATTCTTCTTCTTTTTTTTTTTTTTGAAAAAAATTCTCGTAACATTATATTATTACATCATTGTGTCGGAAACTCATCCCCATTGCTTAATGAAGACATACCAAGAACCATGTAGTAAGTTTGTCAGATCCCATACAGTGACTTGGCAACAATCAACCAGTGAAGCACAAGGGATTTGTTTAATGTTATAGAGCTTAACTGGGGTGCTGACATGTGGAATTGGGAAGCACAAGAGCTAAATTCGCAGTAGTTAGACAATTTCATACATTAGCATTAGAATTACAGATATGGAAATTCAGTTAAACAATTTAACAATCTCATTTCCTTCTATTGTTTCCTTCAAATGGAACTGTTAAAGGAGTATGTCGATTTGCCAACTACTCAACAAGGACTAGATAGAACTGAAATCCAAGTCACTTCTATGCCCACAATCCAAGATCGAATCTAACAGTCATAACTAAAACACCATCAAAGGCAACACAACAGAATTTGCTCAACCTCTTAGTTGTAAATCATTGTTGGCCGACCAAAAAAATAAAAAAAAGAAAACATGAATATGCCCCCGGGGTTATGAAGGCATTGTATTAGATTGGTGCTTTGGGGGAATGATGGTGAGGCACTCATCCCAAGGGCATTAAGTATGATTGAAATTAGATACTGCACAGCTAGTCAAGGTGACAACCAAAGAGATAAGGGATGCTGGCAACCTATACCCTGCTACCCTCTCCCTCTTGCTTAGCCAAAAAATTATTCATCAAATGTCACCCATGAAACCATAAGAGACGTCGAGATAATTTAAATGTGGCAAACTGAGAGTAGTGTCAACTCCTAAACATCAATACATGATTGCAAACCATAAATAGGGTGATGCAATGACAAACGGTTTGACCTAAAACTCATTGAAGAAGAAAAGGAAATAGACCTTTGAATTGAGTGAACTATGACAAGATGTCATGACAGAGATTATTAGGATTAAATTGTGCATGGCGACCTCCTATCACCCATCTCATTAATGGCCTCTCCAGAGTTCACCATGAATACATAACCAAATTTACGCCTTCCTCGGATTGCAAAATTGCGAATCTTTGGTGCAACCTCAGGTTTTTGAGTTGCAACTCAGTCCAAATTTTAAGTGTAGTTTGGATTTAGTAAGCTGTTCCTTTTTTCCCAGAGACCATCATCCTTGTCGGCGAATGATTTGACCATGTTTAACAGCAAATGTTTTGACTAACTCTGGAATTAGGATGGCCCTTGGCTGAATTTGCTAAATCACTCTGGTTGCAGTCCAGTCGCCAATATAGTGGTTGAACAAAACCACCATATATTACTAAATATAGTTTCATACTAATTTATGCAAATCTCATTATCACCTAAATAGTATCCCTAGTTGGCTAATCCATGCAGCTTCTTACAGAGAGTTCTATAGTTAAGCTGTGACCCTAGATGGGGTGAACTTGTAGTTCTCAAGAGGTGGAACTAATGTGATCGGTTCATGGATTATCATTTCTTTTGCCACGTTTCGCTCAAAGGATTGAATGGAGATAGTGCATCAAATGGTCTGCAAGGACCAACTTGACTCTTAACTGTCCCATTGATGACAAAATGATGAGCCCTTCCCCTCCACAGCCAATACAGTTTAATTTCAGCTCCAAAAATGAAATTTCCCATTTTAATTAATAAAAACCAGGTTAAGGATGGCTAATGGCAAATCCAGCCCAGCCCAGCCCAGGCAAGCCCAAAGTTCTCCTGTATTAGACCAAAGAGTTTAGGCTTGACCATTGGGTCTGGCCAGAGTGTGAATTTCGGGCACTATCATTCTCTTTGGACATCACTTGACCTTGTATCCCCCAACCATGGTCAAAATCAAATCAAAAGAAAGGAAAACTAATTGCTACTTTTCTTATCAAAACTTAATGGTCTGAAAAAAATGTAACTAATCACCTCACAAACTTGAAGCTTCTCGGGCTTTAAAGTGCATTATGTTTTACTGCATGTAGAGATACAGAAAAACTAGACTTGGTTTACCATTATATTTATTAATATGCAGCTTTCAGAGGTTTTATCAAGGAACGATCAAGACAGGAAATGGAAAAGTTAAAAGTATAAATATCTTCATTAAAGGGTTAAAGAAGATTAAAATAATTAAAAAAAAAAAGTAAGCCATATTGATCTGATCAGAGACGGATTATATATGGTATCTCCACATATGGCCTATGATATACACTCAAACTAAAAGGCAAGGGATAAGAACAAAAATGTCCAAGTTCTAGAGACTGCTACAGAACTACTCTCTTCATATAAGTATAGACCACACATCATGATAAAACAAAGAGCTCCAAAGGTAAAAGAGGGTCAAAATTATAGAGGCAACATACTTGAACAAGCCTTGACTGATCTACTATTAATTTTTTCTACCCCGGTTCCGACGCGGGCCAACCTTTACCCATCCATCTTCTTCTTCAGCCATCTCATTGGGCCTTTTTACCTCGATTTGCATTTCTGTTGAATTTGGCGTGTCAACCATCATATCCTCTGAACCATTATTTTCGAAACCGTTCTCATTATTGTCATTGTCGTGGTTGTCAACATCATCATCAAAGACCTGGCACAAAGTAGAAAGAAAGGTAAAAATATGAATTCTCTTCCCTATATTGTGTACTAGTCATTACTAAAGCTAGTTATACAAGAGAGCAAAGTAGAAATAGCCTACATATATGTGATCTGGGTAACATATCCCGCTTCCTTCTCAGAAGCAAACAAAGCAAACTATCCTAAGAAAGTAATGAAATGCGAGATGGGAGGCCCTGTGCAACATATTGACTTGCAGTAGTTAGATGATGTCATCCATTTGAATTATAACTATAACTATAACTATGGTGTTACTGAACAGCCTTATTTTCTTCAATTGTTTCCAGAGACTGTCTAAAGTAATCCCAATTCACTCACTATTCCATCTAGGACCTACTGCAACTGAAAATCCCAATCACATCTATGCCAGCAAGCAATTCCCAACTTGAACTTCCAGCTGATCAGACTAGAACTTGCCCAAGTTGCATCCAAATAAGAAAAGCCATGTAACTAGTCAACTCACAAATTGCCAACCATTGGAAAATAAAATAAAAATTAAAAGAAAAAACTACATACTGGATAAAAATTTAACACATGAAATGCCATCAACAAATTCATCATCAAAACTTGAGCCGATTTAAATGAGAAAAAGGAAACAATACATGATTCATAAAAGCTGTAAAATGATTACAGCCCAACATTTGGTGATATATTAGCAAACAAATTCACCTAAAAGTTATATATAGAGGTCTAGCACTTAAAAATATCAATCTATATCATCTAAAAGTTGTGTTTTACACAAATAGAACTTTCAGGCAAATAAAACGTTGCAACCCGCCATTTGGCCAAGTGGTACCAGGGATTCTTGCCCTCACTAGTAATGAGGGTTCGAAACTCCATATTCCTCCCTCCCCTTAGTTGTAATAGGGCATAGCCCTTCCAATCAACCAACAAAACAAAGCAAAACAATGTACCAATAAATGGAACGAAATCTATGAGCCCACAAATCTAATTCAACTCACCATCTCCACTCTACACATTACATCCAATTATAGGAACAAATTGCTCAAGAACATTAAAAGGGAAATAATCAGGTGCAATCACAAACTAAAGCCTAAAAATTTTAATACCTCTTGGCTCCGAGAGACAGATCCGGTCTGAGGAGCATTCCTTAATTTTACAATCGATTCGTAGTTTCCTTCTAAACACTCTTCATACATATTGACTAGTTTGTCTGCGACCTGCTCAGATAATTAAAATACCCCAGAATTTAATAAATAAATAAAATCAAATAATCAAATTTTCTTCGTATATGTAGCTTGTATATAATTCAACAACGTAAGAGCATCATATGGACAACAATTACAAGTTACATAAATATGTAATAAGGTAATACCTCCTCTATACTACCATCATCAACAGTAGTATTGAGAGAATCCATAGCTTCTTCAAGAATCAACTCCAAATCATCAATAAACAATTGCTCTGAATCATTATTAGTAAAACGGAAATTTAAAATTAAATTCCGGGGAAAAGAGAAAAAGGAAAACCCTAAATTTCTAGAAGGGAATTAAAAAAAAATAAGGGACCTTTGGATTGAGTGAACCAAGAGAAGATGGTTAGAGGGAGTTGATTAGCGACTTGATGCGAGTTGCGACCGCCCCATTCGTTCACAACCGCCATTTGAAGAGCTGTCCAGCCATTGAGAACCAAACTTACGCCTTCCATGAATAGTGGAATTGTTTCTGCAGATAGTGGTGGTGGTGGTGATTGTAAAGCTGAACTGTCCATCTCTTATCGAATCAAAATTCCTCTCTGTCTCTCTGTCCCTATCTCTCTGATAAAATTCTTCTGCTGTGCAGTTGTTTGGAGAGAGAGGGGAAGGAGACGGCGGTGGCCAAAAAATGCCTTATTCGGTAGGTTTTAGGGTTTAAACGGGAGCGTAGGCCGCTCCCCTAATGGACCACTAGGCCTAGACCGTCTTTGGTTGGGCTCTGGAGCCGATTTTGGGCTGGTCCATGGTGGCCCGACCGACCACCATTTTTTTTTTTAATATATGTATATTTATAAACTACTCGTATTTAATAATCATGTTAAATCTGATTAAATCTATTTCGAGTCAAATTAAATGCTTAAGAAATGAACCTCTCTCACATTTGATTTTGTGATACGTTAAATTCAAAACCGACTACTTTTTTGTCAAATTTAGGTTTTAATTGGGACTCGGACTTGCTTGTCAAGAACAAAGCTTTTAGGGAAACATTAAAGTCTTACATGTACAAAACTTCTCGATATTAATATTTTTTTATTTTAAAAATATTTTAACAAGCTAAATGAATTAATATTTACACAAAAATTATTAAATTTTCTATATTTACAATTATAATTTTTATTTTTATACTATTTGTTTTATGATTAATGATTATATATTTCATCATTTTAGAATTTTATTATAAAATATGATTATTCTATTATTTTTATAAAATAATTAATATTTATAAAAAAAATCATTATATTTTTTATATTTACACGTATAGTCTCGTCTCCGTTTCTTGTATTCTTATAAAGTGATGTTTCACCGTATTGTTTCATATCCGTTTTTATTTTCTGGTTTCCGTTTCCATGCAACTTAAGTCTTCTCAAATTAGCTAAATTTATAAAAAAATTTTATTTTATATATAAGTATTTTTAACTAAAATAAAAAGATAATAACAAAATAAAAACTAAATAACTATAATCTATGTGTATAAAAGCCGGGCTTAATCATTTTTCTTATATATTATTCTTATTAACTAAAAAATTCTCTATATTCCGTATTTAATTCTTAACTATGTTAACTATGTTAATTGCACAAGAGTAGTAACCTTCTCATCATGGTGCCTTCTATTCTGCAGAAGTGATTGCAGCAGAGACTATATTGTTTAATTTTTGTTGGCAATACATCTTAATAAATAAGGGGTCTCATTGTTCTCCGGTGGCTCATGTTGGCTAATTTATGAAGGATATAATGTAATTGTACTTTCACCGTCTTTGGAATATATTGCACCGTCTCTTTTTTTTTTTAACATACCACCGATATCCAAAATTATAATTCATATAATCTGTTTTGAATATCTATAAGAACCCTATTTAGAGGACAAGTCTCACAATATAATCTTTTTTATTTTTAAATTTCGAATCCAAAATTTGATTAAAAAATCTTACACTCTATCCCACTGTACTAATTCATCGTTGATTATTTTCAATGTATTAAAAATGACTATTTTAAAAAGAAACCTAGATTCATTTGATAATTGTGATTTCTTTTCCCGATCAAACTATGAAACTAGCATACAAAGTGAGGGCAATTCAAGCTGGTCTTTATAAAAACCAAAGAGATTCTGAATGTTAATTTTTCCGATTAGAGAATTTGAGCAAGATGCAAACATCTCTATCTTTTTTTAACCAAAACTTGGTGTCAACCATGTATGCACCATAATCTATTATTACATGCTTGCTTTAGGATCTCAAATTAGTCTGCAAACCACAGATAAAATCTAAGTTCCTTCCATTAACATAAAAATGACAACTAGGGCCATTGCAACGTAATGCACAATTTATGCCAAAACTTTAAAATGTGACCAAAAAGGTACACTAGAAGATGGGTTGCTGGTTGCTCCTCCAAATAGCCAATGTATGGCTTACATAATTTGATCGATATACTGAATATAGGCACACACTTTCCTGTCCAAACTTTAGAACAATGTTACACTCATGTAATTAATCCAAGGAAAAAAAAATTGAAAATCAAGTTCAAGGTTGAATACTATACAATTTAATCTGTGGTAGGAACAAAATTATCCCCTAATCTCTGCTCGAGATACAAGATCTAGAAATCCTTAGCTCTTTGCCGCAACTCATTAAGTTCTCTCTCAATCTCAGCATCTCTAAATGGGTATGCAGCATTTGTGATGGTAGGACTCGATCTTCCAGGCGGAAGTTCTCCTTTCTATAAGATCAAACCAGACACAAACAACAACAGATAAATATTCAATCTAAAGTCATGATAGCATGAGAGAGCTGAATATGGCCAATGGTTCATAATGTAAAACGGGCTAGAAATTCAAATTTTCCATATTCGAAGTTCTTATCATACCTTTGAACTCCCAGCTAGTTCTTTCTTCAAGTTTGCAAGATCGTCATCCACCGATGAACTCTCCAGCATTGCAAACTGCAAAAAAGAAATATCAGATTATCAAGTCTTCACTCAGCTCCTACCAAGATTTCTACAATTGGGAGGGATATTTGTTCTCTAGTGATGATTTTTACATTTTTAGCAATCTTGACGATAGAAAATCCTTTTTCTTCTTTGATTTCTATCCTTCAAGGAAATGAGCCTTCTCCTCATGTTGGTGACAATGAGGTTTGCAGTTTTGAATCTTCAGGAGTTTTTGCATACAGATCTCTCTTTCATCATCTAATAAGTTTTCCCTAAAATGCTACTTTTCATTTAACCAATTTTATTTGGGAAGCAAAGGTTCCGACCAAGATTAAGGTTTTTATTTGGCCCATACTGCTTTATAAGATTAATAACAATAATCTTCTATAATAGAGGGGACTTCATAACACTATCCCCCAGTTGTGGGTATCAAGTGTCACACCAATGCTGAAACCAAGATCATTTGTTTTTACGTTGCCCCATTGCGAGGGAGATGTGGAATCATCTGTGTGCAATAATTGGGTTTAACTTGGGAGACTTCCTAATTTCTTTATCATGAAATTTAAAGGCTTTGGAGGGAAGAAAGATGCTCAGTTGTCATGGAAATGCACGTTTTGGCCATCCTATGGTGTCTTTGGAAAGAGTGAAATCCTAGAATCTTCCGCAATAATTCAATGAAGCTTCTCTTGCATGGGAAAAAATAGTCTTTTATACTTCTCTTTGGGCTCACGCCTTGGGGCCTTATAAAGACAATAGTTTAGACGATTTGAAGAGAGAATAAACAGCAATTGTGTATTAGTCGTGTTCATTTGCTTTGTTCTTTGTTGCTTCTAAGGATCCTTTACCCTTAAAAGTTTTGTACAATCTTTTATACATCTCATATATTCTTCTGCTATCTAAAACTAGAATTTCACTTTTATTTAATAGAATCCTAGTTTCCCCTACATAATCCTTAAATTACAAATTCTTTTGGCTGCCTACAAAATGGGCTTGCCATGATTGAACTATCAGGGATTCAATGCGTCTTTATCCATAAAGGTCAACGGTGAACACCACCTGTTTTCTATCATGATCTTCCTGGGGACCAGTTAAGATTTAATACATGCAAACTCTTTTCACGTCACTATACGTCAACTATTTCCTTCTTACGAGTTTTTTCTTAGAAAAAACTAGCTTCTTTTAAGCCAAAGGATTTGCAGTAAAGCAGAAAAGACCAAACTATCCATCTATTGTTTCAGCTTCCTACACTGTTCACTAGTAGGTTAGTTGATTAAGTGCAGTAGTCTGTTTCTTTTGATTCCAGAGACCATTCATTGTATGTGTAACAACCATAAATTGAACCTACAAAGAAGAAGAAACACTAGGTACCTTTCCCTCAAGATCATCATTGGTTAATTGGCCAAGTGCTTCTGCTTGTGACTCCATTGCCAACACTGACAAGAGAGAGAAGCAGAGAAATTCAATAAGGACATCAGAAAAAGAATTTCAATTTAAGAAAATACATCCAGATTCTATCCAAACATGAGAACCAAAAAGCCAGAGGACAATAATAGAAGTTCATTTGGCAAAAACAAATATCATAATTAGAGGAATCGCTGATGCCATTCACTTGAGAACACACAACAGTAATTTCTTTGGGTGTGCACACGAGCGCACGTGTATTTAGAATTGTATATTTAATGTGGATCTCTTCAGTGCTTATCCAAGAGAAAAATGAATAAAAACAATTTGTAAGCGACATTTGCTGTAAGGTATAAGTATCATGGAACATGCAACATGGCATGCTTGAAGATGCAAAGTAAGGTACTTGATTTCAAGGCTTGTTTGCGCATATAGGATATGAAACATAAGCATGGCACCTTTTTCCTCCATCTTTTCAAAAGCAGAAAGAGCACTGCTTGTGTTGACATTTCCCAACATCTCACTCACTTTTGTTGCAGTCCTGAGCCAACAGAAAAGGCAAGGGATTACCATGAGTAGCAGGAAGAGGCCCATAGACGAAAAGGAAATTAATGCTATATTAAATGGGATAGGGACAAACTTGGCAGACTGTGCACGGGCTTTCAAGGTATCTTTCTTAGACTTTGCTTCTTGTATCTTGCTCTCCAAAAGCTACAGAAAACAAATATCAGAAAAATTGCGAGTGTGTGAAGGCAAACCACATCAAAGGTGCAAGGACTGCGAACAGCTAAAGGGTATCTAGATGCTCTTACTGCTACCATCTTTTCTAACACAAAGCTATTTATTAAAAGCTCAGCATGCAACTTAGTTTCTGATTGTTGTCTTTCTGTACAAATACCAACTAAATGCTTCTACAATACAAATTATTTTTGAAACCCCACCCCTTGAGTTGCTGAGTAAATGTTTATTGAAAGCTAATATGAAAGTTCCATACCCGTGTATTGGAGACGAGATTGTCAACCACACTTCTCTGTTGATCTAATTGAGCTTTCAAAGAACTAGCATTATCCTGCATGGAGTAATAAGGAGTTTAGTTTTTGGAAAAACCTCATTGAATAAACTTTAAGTGAATATTTATAACTACCAGTTAAGAAAGTTAAAAGGAAATATATGGCCTGTGATTTAATCCATAGATAAGACAGGATACTAAACAGAAACAAAGGGTTACACAACTAAAGATCCATTCATAGAAATAATCTTGTAACTAAAGTTTATTTATTCAGTTAATGTACAGCATGCATTTTAATTTAAATAAGAATGTTCAAATTTTTGCTAGTATAGTTTGAAACATCAAGCACATCTGCCTTATAAGCAACACATAAATAAATATAGGTTCTCAAGACAATAACTTACTGCATAAGATTTGCGCCTCTTTAGAGCTTCACGAGCAAGATCCTCATCTCCTTTTCGCAAAGCAAGTTGTGCCTTACGATACCTATATGTTCACAAAGCAAATTATATTGTTCTGTTTACCAAATGCCAAAGTGATCGAAGTGCCATGTCATGCTGCATACTATATTACCAATCCTCAGAAGCTTGTTCTGCAGCTTTGTATTTATTTTCCAACCGCTTTTGGGATGCTAGTACCTTGAAAAAGGAAAATCAAGTATGATTAATATAGTGAAGCTGAAGAACAGAGGTAGAACTTTAAGTAGTACTCTGCTACTGCTAACATGTTTGGCCTTGAAAGACGTAAATTAACTACAGAATTAGAGAGGAAGAGAACAAGAAGGTAAGAAATTGAACAAGTAATGGGGAAATATCCAAGCAAATATAACATTACAACGCCTTACTTGTGCAGTGGCCTGACGCATTTTTGTCAAGTCATCATTCATTTCAAGCACAGCTTGCTCTAAAATCTTTTCTGGATCTTCAAATGAACTAAGGATTGCATTGGCATATGACTGCAATCATCAAACTAATGAGTAATATCACTGAAGTAAGACAAAGGATTAAGCACCTGTAAGGAGCAACAAAGCAAGAAAGCATGTTACAGAAAAGCTGACCTTCACAACCCTAGCAAATCTATCAAAGAGATTCATTTGTGTGCCTAGAGCACCTCCACCATATCTTCCACTTCGAGAATGCTTGGCATTGACACTCCTTATCCTTGTAAATTTTAGAGCTCCCACTACAAGAATAATGTACTTGATTAAAGTACAAAGCAATTAGGTAGTTACAATGTGTGTGTGTGTGTGTGTGTGTGTGTGTGTGTCCATGCACTAGATGATAGGAAATGAAAACTATCTATATAGGATGAGAACTCAGAAAGATGGATTTTGGACTACAGGTTCACATGATATGAATTGAAGTTGTATCTTTTAGTTCACGCAGTTAAGATCTTCTCATGGCATCTTCTTTTATCAAGAAAAGAATATTTTTATCATCTGTATTTTTGATTCTGTCAATTATTCGTACATTATGTACCTCAAAAAACCCTAGATGAAGTTAGGCTTTTCATATCTTCCTATAGATTCTTTTTTTTGGGGGGGGGGGTGAAACAATTAGGTTACCCCATTATCAACTAGAGGCCATCAGTTACCACCAGGGAACAACTTATCCAGTTCTAAGGGAATGGGTACATTCTTTTGAACCTCCCCAAATTCCCACATTGTCAGATGCGCCAGGCACTAGACTTTCCTCTTGTTTTCTTTTATTGGATCATATCTTTTTCCTTCTTAGAGGTGTGAATCTTGATGCAACGGTTGAGTTGCTCCTTTGTGATCTTGAGATCACGGGTTCGAGACGTGAAAACAGTCTCTTTGCAAAAAAATGCAAAGGGAAGGCTGCATACATATACGTCCATTCTCCCCCTACCCCTGCAAGGCGGGCTGCACGGGGTGAACTTTTTATATCTTTTTCCTTCTTAAACCCAACAAAAAGAACCCCACAGAAATTACAACTTTGCAACAACTTTAGACATCCCAGCAATAGAGGGAAAGCATTCTTCTCTCTGACAAGTATCTGGAAGATATCTTGGTTAACTGTAAGAAATTAAAATTCACTGGATTAGTAAAGCCAAGAAATGTGCAGTCTTCAATTTAGCAACACAAGAAAGCTCTCAGTCTAACAAAATAAGGTTGAATTCTTAATTTGAATGTTTATTCTGAGGAAAAAGTGGGAGAAATTGCAAAACGCTGACCTTACTAAATTCACTAAAAAACATGAAAATCAACTTTTTCTTGGTTTTACAAACAAATACGAACCACACATTGCAGAATGTGATACGAGATATAGAAATCTCCCTTTCGTGTTGGGGTGTGGAAGAAAGGAAAAAATACTACTCCCTTAGGAATTATGCATACATTACTCACATGCCACCATTTATATGTGAGATCTCTCCAACATATAGTTGTGATAGAATATGATCATAAGCCTTTCATGAGCCTTCAGACACATCAAGACGAGCTAATTAGAAGAAATTACAAATTAGCTCAACAACTCTTATATACTGAGCCTAGGGTAAGGTATACAAATTTAAAAATAGTTGAGAAAACTGGGGTAAAATATAGCCATTAATCGGACCCCATATAAACATTTACTATCTAGTCTTTTTCCATTATATGCAAATCATCAAGAAGCAACACAAACATAAATATCCCCAGACCAACAAGAATTCAAAATATTAGAGAGAGAAATACAGGTTAACCAACAGAATAGAGAGCAGGAAAATTCAGAGGGTACATACACATAGACCTAATTTTATGGCAATTTGATCGGAACCCATTGAAGAATGAGCAAAGATTCATAAAAATTTGAGAAAAATAAGTGTAACCAAACAAAATTGGGAGGAAGAAGAGGAAAAAGGGTACATACAGCCATCACCCAAAAACGATGACTTGAGATTGAGAGTGATTGGTCTCTTCACCATGTAAAGATTGTTGTTGTTGCTATTACTGGAAGTTGTAGAACTGGCTTGTGGCAAGCTCAACCCGGTAAATGCTTGTGAGTGTACAGCCATTCTCTCTCTCTCTCTCTCACAATAATCAGTTAAAAATGTGGCTGAAACCTGAAAATCTACACAATTGGGGAAAATCTCACTCACTCACTCGGTCTCTGTATAGAGAAAGGGGGATTTCCAGGTTCCATTAAGCCAGAGAGAGAGAGCGAGAGAGCGTGTTTGTGCGTGCGTGTGTGAAAATGGTGGCCGAGACTTGCGAAGCCCAAAATCGGGATAAACACAAAACGCTCCGTTTTCGGGTTGGAAGTGTTCGTAGTCCTTGGGTAAAGAAATTTGAGGGAAAATGGCGGAAAAGTTTGAGAGAAAAATGCAAAAATTCTATAGTGCCTTGATATATATATATATATATATATATATATATATATATATATATTGATTGAATAAAAAAAGATAAAAATAAAAAATTTTACCATTTAAACTGTCTTGAGGGACTTCCAAACTACCTATTGATTTCAAAATTGTATCTCCTCCATCCATAAATAACATTTTATTTCCCAAGTATTGAACAAGATACACAAAGCAAGTTCTTTATGGTTTTTTTTTTTTTTTTTTTTTAAGAATTTTTGACAATTAAAAAAGAGATTAATCGAGAAAAGAAGAGATCAATCAATAAATCACAAAATTTAATTGGATCGATTGATAGATGAAGGAAAAAAAAAAAGTATAGACCATAGACACTATGCATTAAAGTGGAAACTTATAATTTACATTATTCAAATTTTGCTTTTTAAAAAGTATTATGAATTATATGTGTAGCGAACCTTATTACCTCCTCCACGACCCAATACAGACATTTTACAATTAAGAGTTAGGAGGACTTATATAATGATTCTACTTGTGTGTGTGTGTATATATATATATATATATTCTATTTTTTATTTGATAATAACTACGTAACTTTAAATCATATATGATTTATTTATATTGATGTAAATTAAAATTTTACTGATACTTAATTGATCTAATGATTATATTAATTTTTTTTAATAAAGATTTTATATTTAAATTTTGTATATGGATAAAACAGATATTATAAAAATTTTAAGCTATAGTGTGATTTGAATCGAGTTTATTCCGACCAACTTATCGATACAGTTGGTTTAAGGAAAAAGAAAAACCATTGCATCCATCATTTGCCAAGAGTTTGAGAGCATTTCGAGGTTGTCACCTTTGTTGAAAGCCAACTCTCTCATCCAACTGCCCCGTTCCCAACCAGAGGTTTGATGATTTGCAAAAAACATCTTGGTAACTGCTACCACGTGTTAGAAACATAGTCAGACCCAACAAGCCACGTGGTGATTCCCCCGTTAAAGAATGGACTTCCTTGGGCATGCACCTCTAAGAACTCAGCGAACCATATTTTTTTCCTGCAATTGATCCAAACCAACACAACACAAAGATCTCAACCAAAAGCAAACATGAGCCACGAACAACTGCGAAGGCCTCATCAACAGCCAATAAAAAATGGCGGAGCGTTCGCCGGCACGGATGACAGTCTCACAGGGCAGAGCCTAAAGGGCGGTCCGGCCGCGTGGCCAAACATGCAGAATGAGCATGCAGGACTGGCTGGCCTTGATGATCTATTTGATAAAGGGGAGGACCAAAGCGTGAGCATTGCTGAAACTGTTGTGCCCGGAAGGGGTTTTATTACCGAATCAGTTCGTAGAGAGGTACAATATTTGTATCATATTCTTTTTATCGAATTTGTTATTTGTGCATTCATATCTACGGATTCATATTTAGTAAATTTATCATTTTTTAAAAGATAAGATAATCAAATAATTATTTTTTTTTCTGATATCTATATCGGCATTCGGCGATTCGATGGTCTACGGAAACCTAACGTAATTTTTTTTTAATTCTTAAGTTTTGAAATAATTATGAATTACTAAAGGAGAGGGTAAATGATTATAATTTTCTTAAAGGATACACAATTTTCTTTTTTTTTTCTTTTAAAAATGTAAAATCTGACATAGGAGAAATATTAATGAAATTGGGATTTGGAAAGGCTACAAAGGCGGTTTTGAAAGTCTGAAATGCACCAACGAATGGATGGATATGCATCATGGTCCCTCTTCACATTGTAGTTATTGGGGGAATATTTGTGGTGGGTTCTGAATTTATATAGATAGGTAGGGAAAAACAGACAACCAGAACCATTAGCACCCCCAATGTCCAGCTTTGAGACGGGGAATATCACCACTGGAGAAGCACTCGAAGCATCTGTCTTAGTAGCTGGTGACAAGCCAATTGATAAAACTGATGCTGCAGCTATTCCCACAGGTCGCTCGCATTGCTGCCAAGCTCGGTTGTAGAACCCTATGATAGAGAGAGAGAGAGAGAGAGAGAGAGAGAGAGAGAGAGATGGGTTCATTCTAATACGTGCCCCATCATTTACACATTGCTTGCTCCGGTTTTGATTGGCAGGATGCAAGGGGGAGGTTGCCGGTGGATAAACCAGTCACACACAGGGATGCAGAAGGCGTGATTACCGCAAAGTCGAGAACCAATCCCAACCTGACAACATTCCCAGGTGGGGTTGCAGATTCTGTTGTTTCAGCTGCTAGGCTTAACCAGCAGAACAAGAATGACCTCAAACAAGACTAGAGTAACACATAGATGAATTTTTCTTAACAGCTTATGCATGCGTTCTGCTTGTCTGTATGTATTTGTGACGATGAATAAAGTGGCTGTCCTCTGACATCAGCTGCTACTTCTGCAAAGCTACAATAGTTAGCACTAGCAGAAACTTGCCCTTCTAACTATAATCCAGTCTCCAAGCTCCCGTTCAAGCTTCACTTTATGTAAATGAGACCAAAAAATTTTGACAATCTCACAACAAGATCCTATTCTGTGCAAAACTAATTCAGACCTGTAAAGCCGAAAGTGTGATCTTCTCAAACAGTCCAAAATGCAAGATATGCTAGGCATTGCCGAACTATCTGAAAATTGCAGCCTTTGAGTCCCCAAATAATTACATGCAGAATGCATCACGGCAACTTTCAAGAAAGCACCCCAAACAATAGTTCAAAAATAACTTCATTGTTTTAGGTTACCAAACTTGTTTACAATATTGCTTTGAACAAATGAAAATTTGAAATAGACAATATACAGGGTATTACAACACAATTCAATATTCTTTTTTGGGTTCTTTTTTTGTACAAATAGCCAAAAAAAAAAAAAAAATAGTAAGGATGAAAAAAATTCCTCCTAAGCATCACATTCGAATAATGAGTAGAGAAAATTGGGAAGCTTTACATGGAATTTGGTGGGTGGGATGACATCCCTTCGCAAGTCAACTCATCAAGCTAATCTTTTGGAGGGCAAGTTCTGTGGCAATTAGTCGTAGTAGTACTTGAACCAACTCTCTCACTCTAGCTTCCCTGCCAATCACAAAAAATGACATAAAAACTATCCCAATGACATTCACCTATTTCTTCTTACACGGCATAAAACATATGAACTACATACCTCGAAATAACAAGTTCACAGAAAGATGGATAGAGAACAAGAAGATGTGGCCGTCTATCATGCCTCTCCCCTGCAAGGCCTGTCCTCAATTGTGAATGTAGAGGAAGAGCAGATACCGTGTCTGGATGGATTGCCAAACGTGCCAGTTCCTGAAGGACATAAAGAACTTCCTCAAGCCTGGCTTGAGGCATTGGACGCTCACCTGCAAGAATGATAGATGGTTTAGATAATAAAGATAGGTGCAATAAGCCTGTGCAATACAGATTATGTAATCTAGATATACAAGAAGAGCTCATTACCTAGTTCATTCTCATCAATCAGAAATCTGTCCAATATGCATTCACATCTTGTGAGAAGCACCATGACTGAAATCTTGCTAACTTCAGATCTTGTGGAGTTCCACCGATTGGCATCAAGATAGCTGAAACAGTGCAGCACAATGTAAGAAATGCTCCGAAATAAAGCAATGGTGAGGATGTAGCCTCAGCGTGCAGTGGTTGACAACAGAAATCCCTCGTCCTCTACTTTGTATTCTAATTTACAGGTAAGAAATTTAGTTGCTCAGAACCACCAAACATCATGAATCAATTGATTATAAACACCAAGCTTTTGCCAAGAATGATATACTCAATAACTAGATATCAGCTGGTTCTCTAATGATGTGGGGAGAAAAGTAAGAGTTTTGTAACCCATTCAACCAAGTTACATGACCCAATATTTTTGTTGATTTTGTTTTTAAGACCTCATTGGCTTTCCCAAGAATATTTATGATTTTTGCCAACCAATTTCTCACAGCAGCTTCCAAGATTTTCAGAGAAACATGGTCAATGCATAAAGAATAAAATAAAAAGTTTCAGTTTAACAATCTTGAAATGAGAGTGCTTTTCTTAGTCCGTGTTGCAATACATTCTTAAAGCAACTAATGGAACTCCATGTTAAAATATCCCATCATTAGAAACATCAGAAGCACTGAGATCATCCCATATTAAATCGTACCTGCACAAGGAGAATATCTTCTGCAAGCAAGTTAGAGAAAATCTACTACAATGGGAAGGCATAAGTTCCACTGTCTCAACTGGCAAGCAGCATGTACGTGATGCGCATCGGTCCAAGGTCTGAACTAGCCGCTGCAAAATCTGCACAAGCCACCTGATTATCAGGAGTTACGAAGTTACATCATATGAAAATGAGAACCTGAAAAGGGACATGTGACCATCTTACTGGATGTAAGATAAAAGGGAATGCCAAGACAACTAAAGTAAACAGGAGTTTCTACGGAAAACTAATTAGACAATGTGAACTTGGGTTGCTCATTAGTCATTAATATTTATATTCAAGCAACACATAGACTTCCACACAGAAAGACAGTTTTGGATAGAATATCTTTACCACCCGAAAACACTGGAATGCTGTATGCAGTAAGCAACATGTTGTGCACAGTAAAATATATATATATATATATATCAGTTAACAGCAGGTAGCAACGTTGGTGAATGATATCTTAATTGATGAAATCCTCAGATTCATATGGGGAACTTTGAACACTTTTGCATAAGATAGAAGGCTCTCATCTTAGTAACTTCCACTCACACTATCCTCAAGTTTTATACTAGCAATGAAGAATTCAGCAAACCTTGTTGACCCACTTATAATGCAAAAGAGTGACAATAGTCATTATGTAGCACTAATGAATAGCCACAGATACAATCTGGTACCATAAGAGGATCTAATGGATGTAAACATTTATGCTAGATTGTCAATTATAATAGAAGGTGCCCCTAAAATTCAAGTAGAGCAAGAAACATACATCAACAGGTGCATCAAGTGGCATCTTTAGAATTTTGTCCCCTAGAACATTCAAAAAAGTCATCTCCAGTGACTCATCAGCCTTCAATGCCGCAGGTGAAACCAAACCAGATGGAAGGGCACGGCCACAGTAACCAACAAGGAATATCTCGTAAATGTCAGCAATTTCCTTCCAAATACGTATTCTTGCTGATCTGCTGATGCTTGGATCCAAGCCATTGTTTATAGACACCCTGCTCACATCATCAACAAGAATCTTATTGAAGCCTTCAACGGCTAATCTCCAAAGTGCACCATCTGGAATGTCTCTTCTTGTTTTCATACACCTGGACGAAAACGATTCACAATATATCAGGTTTTAGCCAAAGAAAGCAATGAGAACCCAACAAAAAAAGTCATGAGCTACTCTCGCATACACGAATCGTTTTACTAGCAGAAAAAAATTGGTCCAACCTGTCTTCATTCGAACGTAACTAAATTTATATTGTTTCTACATGTCAACTGTGCTTGTCACATGGAGAACTACAAGGGACCAAATCAAAAGCTCTTTTATGGAATCAGATATGAGAGTTTTCCTTTGTTACTAACATAATTATGATACATAAGTCACAACATTCACACTGAAAATTGCATCACCTATTCATTTGCGTTTTACAATCTTACTGGTTTGGATTGAGGAACCACATTACAGGGAAATATTTGTGCTCTCATAGCAACACAAAACTGGCTATTAGCAAGTGAAGCTAACAAAATTTCCATCGCTAATGACATGCATCAAAGTAAAGTGTTTACCATTTGAAATCTGTGACAAGTTTTATGCATATACACAATCTACAGATGTCTGTTTGTACAATATCATGACATCTACAGGCACCACTAGGAAGCACATTCTTTGATATCAGGATTCCTATTAACAGACACTCTGCAGAGGAAACCATCCATGAAATAGGTTGTAAGTTATTGAACAAATATGGTTGGAAATATTGACTTAGGCATGCCATTCAGATATAATAGTTTCTCAAATAGACAGTTGAATTCAATAGGAGTTTGTTCAAATAATTCTTCTGTGATGCAAGGGTCATAGTTGAAAAAACACTAATAGAGCCATAACATCGGAGGAAGTTGAAAAAAAAAAGACGGATGTTTATTCATGCAGGAGGCAGCATATCCATATTAAAGGAGTACAAAATCCTAAAAAATGCTCTTTTTTATTTCTAATAATTTCTATGTTATGGTATTATTACTAGCCCTGTGTGCTTTTCCTGCAAGAAGAGACATTAAAATAGAAAGAAAGGGGAAAAAAAAAAACTAAATTCATTCTAAATACGGTATGGCTGCTCTCTGAGAAGCAGATTGAAACAATTGATCATAACTAGAGGCTAAAAAATGTGATCATAACTAGAAGCTAAGAAAAGCAAGGAAAATAATAGTCCCGAAGCGGAACAGTTTGTACCTTCCAAGACATTGGATGATTTCAGGAAATATATTGTACTTTTCAACTGGTGGAGCCCGGAGGACAAGATCTACCAAAACAGGAACAAGCTTCTCTGCAAAAAGATGCTTCCACCCACTTGGTGATCCAGAACGAGATGGAGAGGCCACTTTCTTAGAGGATATGGAACCAGTGCCATTAGGGATGTCTGACTTTCCAACATTATCAGTTTCTGCCAAAGAACAAATATAACAAACAGCAGCAACAAGAACATTGAGTATACCAGAACAACATCATTGATAAGTACCATTCAGCATTTCCTTTTAATGAAACTGCAAGAACCGTTCAGCATGCTTTTTAATGAAACTGCAAGAAAGATCCATAAAAGTGCCTCTTAATTACCTGAAACACTCCCACTACTGCTGGCCTTTTGTGCCTCATCCGCCTCACTTTCCAGAGGGTCAGATCTTGGAAGATACTGCAAGAGTTCTTGGAGAAAAAGGAACCACAGTGATGACAAATGCTCTGCAGGGCATAACTGTGACAAGACTTCAAGCATGGTACGTGGCACAGGAGGCAGTATTCCCTGAAGAACAGTAAAGATCAAAAAAATAACATTAAAAACTGTTCCTGAAGGCTCATGAAAGAAGCTTCAAAGTTTCAAGTTTCACTACACAAGTTCATCCTCCCTCAGTCAAAAAAGACAACGGCTACTAAGCATAGACCACACAGGGTCACAAACTTGACCTATTTTTCTTAACAACAGACACTCATGGTTTTTACAGTGGACTGAACTTTGGCCAATAATTTTTTCTTCATGGTTCAAGAATATGGCTCATCTGCCGGTGACAGTTCTCCAAGGATTTAAGTTTGTGGGGGCCTCAGAAGAAAGAACAGGAAAAGAAAGAGAGAGAGCCCCGGGGGGGGGGGGGGGGACCCTAAATGGGATATGGCCTAATTGAGGGATTATTGAGAAGTATTTTTTTTCATATCTAAACTCTATGTGCAGTTGGAAGCACATTAGGTTTTGCTTCCGAATATAATTTCAAACCAAAAAAGAATTTATATGTATACAAAAATTATATGACAAAGATATGTAAACACATTTGGCTGAAGATTTATTTTCAGTTGAAAAGCACTGAGAAAGCAATTGGTGCATCTAAAACATTAGAATATCTGTTTAATATTATGGTTTCTAAAAAGAATCCTAAATTTGTTTCCAAAAATACCAACTTTTGTTGCTCTTGAAAATGGTCCTATTGTCAGATTCATTTAGAAAGAGGCAATTTAACGAATACAATATCAAAACTAATTCCATAGACATTTTGATCATCTCCTTTTCAGTTTTATCTAGGTTTTTCTTTAACAGCAAAAAGAAATGGAACAAATTTTCGGCATTTGAGTTAGAAGTCAGAATAGCAATACTCTAATAACATATTAGCAGTAGAACAATCAATTCCAGACATTGTCAACCTAATCAAACTGCGGTGCATTGCTACTTTTTCCAAATTACGTTTATCATGACTGAAACTTTTATTTCCACCATGCACGTTCATCATCCTGACAAACAATCAATCCCAGGAAACCAGGATATGAAAATTTAGCCATCAAGACCCTACGTAACAAAACAGTGCAATACCACATCAAGAACAGCCTAAGCCTTCAAGCCTGTTTAGACATCCTTTTTTTAATCAGAAGTATGATTATATCTCTTATGTAGTTAGATCCTATTTTCAC
This sequence comes from Dillenia turbinata, assembly GCA_037126225.1. Lineage (NCBI taxonomy): Eukaryota > Viridiplantae > Streptophyta > Magnoliopsida > Dilleniales > Dilleniaceae > Dillenia > Dillenia turbinata. Next base: position 8,367,922 of record JBAMMX010000028.1, on the reverse strand, counting down.
ACATGAAACTATATAAATATGCATTGTGGCAAAGCATAAATTAGAAGAAAGTAAGTAGGTCTACACATAAATCCAAGAGAAATGCTAACCTATGATTAATGGTGGGACAACTTACAGCATCAATATCAAGGTTGTCATTATTCATTCTAGAATCTTGTGCTGCCAAATGTATGACTGCTAGAAGCTGTGTGTACATGTCCCTGTCAAACATCTTTTGTGCTTGAACATAGAGCTCTCCTGTTAACAATATCAGTATATAGTGTGAAGAGCGCAAAAGAAACAGATCTCTTATTGGACGGTCGGACTATGGCTTATACCCAAAAAAAAAAAAAAAGATTTTAGGGTAAATAAATTGATCATATTATGCTTAGTGCATTACCAAGATCACGTAGGATTTCCTGCTTCACCTTGTCAGCTGCATTCCCACTATAGCTCAATGAATTTTGAAGAACAACAAGGTAGACATCCAAAACAGACTTAAGGTAAGTCAATGGCAAGTTCCCCTGATGACAGATAATGGCAAGCAATTGGATCAAATTGAAGTCAAATAGTCAGTCATGTCCGTTAAATAATTAAAATAAAATCAGCATGAAAGACAACTGAACCTGATATGATTACAAGTTATAGTGTCCTTTTTTCCTTCTAGTCAATGAGCTACAACATATTACTCAAAATGCCAAAGTATACTGAAGACTTTGACATAAAAATACCTTCAGAGAATGAGAAAGGACTGTCGTCTGCAAACAATTTATAGCCGCAATAGCTACCTCTTTACTACCATTTAAAATGCTACTTCTGACAACAAGAAGTAAGGATTCCCACCCTGTGAAGTTCAAGAAATAAATTTTCTGACAAATGTGATTTCAGGAGGAACCAAAAAAAAAAAAAAAAATGAGTGCTTCAGCTGTCAGGGTCAAATATTGGACTTACCGGACCAGAAATTGTCTAAACTTTTCAGAAAGGGAAAGAATGATCGCAAGAGACGAGCTATTCCACCAAGGACCAAAACAAGAGTCTCATCCCATTGTTTCTGAGCCGTGTTACGGCTGCAATTGCATGTAAATCATTCAGAATAGTTTATTTTTAGAGTGGGAGTTTATGAAGGTATTTCACTTGATTCACCTATGATGTATGAGCATGTGAACTGCTTTTCCTCCACGTGTTCCCAGCTCTTTACCTTGCCATTCATCTTTAGACGATGTTGCAGCCTAGGAAAGATATTAGAGAGCATTTGAACCAAGCAAGGAGTAAAACAGGGAAAGAGAATAATATGGATATTCAGCTTACCATATGAGAGGCACTTTCCAGTGCAGGAAAAACATAGTTCCAAAGACAATCTTCCCACATACTCTTGGAGAGTTTCTGCCCATGACTTCCAAGTGTCTGAAAAAGTGTCCTGATGGCTGAATTCCGGACCTGAATTTGACATTTATCAGCAGTCAGTTCAAAAAGGATTCAGCTTTAGCCCTTTTCTTGCTAATCTTTTTACAACCAGTTGTTTCCTACAACTTTCATTTTTCTATGGGACTGACAACTGTAGAAGCTGCATTTGCAAGGTTATTACAAATCTATTTTGCACCAGTGCTCATGATTAGGCTAGCACTAGATGGGGGAAGCATGTATATCTATGAACATAATGGTTTCAAGGTCATCCACAAAGAGATGGTCTTTTTTTTTTGGGTCTTAACAATGCTCATGTTGAACCAACTTTATTGATTTATGTAAAGTAGTGAATGTGCCCCAACAATGTGCAATAAGTTTTAGTCACTGAATTTAGGACTGGGGCATAGGAAAAAATAAGGAATCAGAGATTCTGACAGTGTGCGGTACATGTATTTTTGGTGTTTATGTTTCTAGAGAAAAGCAAGGATAACTAGAAGCCACTATATGGTGAATCAACATCTGGATCAGTGTAGGGAAAGTAGAGTTGTGTAAAATAATAGTCGGGTTTCAATTCTTTTTATGGAAAATTTTGATTTCTACTAATAAAATACTATATTTTCTACTAAATTTTTTCGCTTTGGTTTACTAAAGCCTTTTCCCTGACTTTTTCCATCTCTCTCCAAGGTGAAATCCGAATGATTGGCAAGTGGATGGTTTACTGACTTGTTTTGATCAGGTCCATTCTCAACAAGTAGGTGCTAATGATACTGATTCGTGTGTTTGGGTGGGACAGTCTAAAGGTTGCTTTTTAATTGTTATTGATGCGAGGAAGTGTACAGCACAGGCAAAATGTTTTTCGGTGGAAGGGTGAAACATTTTTCCATAGAAGGCAATCTTGAAGGTGCAGTTCCACTGATTTTTTATTTATTTTTTATTTATATTTTTTTTGGGGCTTAGGAGGTTGTATGGGAGAGGTGACATTGGATAATTTACAGTGAACAGGGAGGGTGGTGATGAATTGTTTTTTTCTCATGTAAATGTGAGGCTGAGTCCATCCCTCGTCTTTTGTTAGGTTGTGCATGGGTGACACCCTTGTGGGAGACTCTTTTGGAGGTTATAGGGGTATGTTGGGTGGCTGCAGATTGTATAGAAGATGAAGTTTGGACTTGGTTTTATTTTCCAATGTCAAGAAATTAGAGGAGGATCATTGCTATGGTTAGGTACCTCTGGAGTTTGGTACCCCCCTTGGTGCCCTTAATGAATCTCTTTTATTTTACTGATAAAAAAAAATGATGCTGCATTCCCTTGGTTATATAATTAGTTTTATTTTCCTTTAACATCTCACTTTTAGTACAATAAAAAAGCTAGCACCCAAGCAAACTGCTACCTTGATAGAAACTGAATAAGCTATAGCCTATAAAATGTAACATGGGTTTTGTTCTTTATCCAATCATAGAAGCCCACTTTTCGAAGATCTCCTCCCTCTCTTCAGGTCTAACATCAATTGCAATGATTCCATAGACAATCCACTTGGGTAGGTATAACTGAATAATAACCTCCATGGAAACATGTAAGAGGTTTCCTCCTAGCACAACTCGAGCAAAATGATTTGATCCTCTGTGCATGTTGTCAAATCAGTCAACACTCTAGTATGTGCAAGAGATGAAAGCTTAGGCATGAGTGGTTGGAAATGGACCCACTCAAGCCGCACTTTGTTGTTTAGTATCCTCTTCCTTGATTCACTCCTTTCAAAAGAAAGATTTGTTGACTTGTTTGATAGATCGGCCTTGATAACGAAGGCCCTAAAAGGATCACTAACAAATTCCGCATTTTGAACCCCATTTACTCTGCAATTTAGACAAAAATTGAGTTGTGATACTAGGATCTTGGGTAGAGAGGGTTGATATTTAAGTAGGTAAATAACCCCCCCCCCATGGCAAAAGAATCATTGTATGTTGGAAATATACCAATTTTTTATCACTCTTCAGTTCAAATTAGCAAAATGGGCCAACGCGATATCTCCCCTTGATCAACCTTATAGCTTAGAGAATCATGAACAAAAATAGAAAAGCTTGCCTTATCCGGGAGTAAACAGCCTCATTAGGCCATCATCTCTCTTGGTGTATCCAAATAATAGTTAGGAGCATAAATTGAAGCATTCTTGAGCTACAAAGATAGTTATTAACTCAATCCTTAATTTTTTTTTTTTTTTAAATGCATCCAGATCATACTGATGCTTTCCTTTAAAAACAGAAGCTAAAATGAAAAAAGAATCAATCATTTCGGGTATTGAATTCAATATTAATTCAATCATCAAAGTAACCTCCCATTTTCACTAGCCAGGATCAAATGTACCACAATCTACAGGTTCATTAGTTGCTTTACCACTGACTTTAATTTCATAAGTTGCTTTATCAAAAGAGAAATCATTCTTGACAAGAAACTTTACCTCAGGCCTCTCATCAGCTCCAAGCTTTTGGAGCAACGAGAAAACACAAATCAGCAATTTGTCACACTCTTCTACATTAATGGTGGGACCTCGCTCACTGACTTTGCTGGAAGTTTCAGGATTATGTCCAGCTTTCTCATCATCTTTCTGTGCAGCAGCATGGTTGTCATGTGTTCCTGCAATATCATTGCACATCAAAATGGCAATATATTTCTTATGAATTTGGGATGATTTATGAACAACTGTTTAGAAAGTTGGTGGAACCTGAGTCCTTTTCCTCTTGCTCATGTATCAATCCCTTCGCAATGAAATCAGTTGTTGTCCATAAGAGGCCAATAGCTGTCAAGCTAATGTTTAGCTCAGTCTTCTGATCAGCATATGCTCCAGTGACATCTATACATCTGCAACATTTGATTTGTTATGGAATTGAAAAGAATCAAGAATCAGCTGCAACTTTTTCATATTTGCAAAAGAAAATGGATATGTTCAGGACTTGGGTCCAAAACAAACTGCAAATTTCTACTTGTCTATATAAATAGACAACATATATGTGTGTGCATCAATAGACACGTTGTATAATAAACATTGAAATTACAACTGGAAAAGAGACTGCTCCCAACTAATATCCATGTGCGAGACCACAAAACCAAAACTCTCTTCTTTATCCTATGGTAAAATGGAGCACAATCTTCACCATTACCACAGGGAAAAAGGAGAAGCATGCTCTAGACTTCAAGTCACCAAAGAGCTCTTGTGATATCTATGCATATCATGGATCTAAAAGAGGTTTTACATAATGGCATACACTGCTACACAATTATGTTTCTAGTTTGTCTTACAAAACATATAACATGAAAACATAGTGCAAATATTCAAAAAGGGACTAGGTTCACATAAGATCATATGAAAATTAGCAGAAGTATCATTTAGGTTGGCTTTGGATGGGAGGATCTAAAATCCTAGAGATCTCAAAATGAAGGGATTTCAAAGTGTTGGCATTTTTAAATACCTTCAGTTTCAAGTTACTTGTTAGGACAACTCCAATAAATTTCCAAACATCTCTGAATGTAACAAAGACAACAACCTAGACCTTCTATCCCAAAATTTGTGATCGACCATATGAGAGACAAATATTGAAATCGAAAAAAAAAAAAAATACGATTTAGTTTGTGCAGATTCTCCTACACCACTCATTCCTATCTAAGACCATCTACTCAACTAAATCCATCACTATCATATCTTTACGAATACATTGCATTCAAGTTTTCAATGGTCTACCTCTACGTTTTATTAAATCCCCTATATTTAAGTTCTCTACCTTTCTAACAGGTGCGTCCTTAGGCCTTTGCTGCACATGTTCAAACCATTTCAAATGGTATTCTCATGTCTTATCTACAATTGAACTAACTTCCAATTTATTACGTACCTAGTTGTTTCTAATTCTATCATTTCTGGTTTTACCACACATCCACCTAAACATTCTCATTTGAACTACAGTCATATTTTGCTCTTGTTGCTGTTTAATGGCCCAACACTCAGTGCCATAAAATAGAACAGGTCTTACTACGGTTCTATAGAATTTTCTCTTTAAATATAATGGCATCGTGTGATCACATGGCATTCCGGGTGCTTATCTCTATTTCATCCAACCTGTTTGAATTCTATTATTGATATCCCAATCTATATTGCCATCATTTTTTATGATGGAACCAAGATATCTGAACTGTTCGCTCTTTGAGATTTCTCTTTCTTCTAATCTAATCGTTTCTTCGTTAACTCGATGGTTGTCACTAAACTTACACCTTATATACTCAGTTTTAGATCTACTCAATCTAAATCCTTTAGATTCTAACGTGTCCCTCCATGACTCTAATTTAGTACTGATACCCTCTTTAGTTTTATCAACTAAAACTATATCATTTGCGAAGAGCATACACCATCGTATCTCATCTTGAATATTTTTTATGATTTCATCTATCGCTATTGCAAATAGTAAGAGACTCAATGCCAAATCTTGATAGAGTCCAATGTTAATAGGGAAGCTATCGCTCAGCCCCCGCAAGTCCTTATATTGGTCACAACTCCTTCATACATATCCCCAATATGTTAATGTATTTCAAAGAGATCCCTTTTTTCATGAGCGCCCACCACAACATGTCTCTGGGGACCTTGTCATTTGCTTTCTCAAGGTCAATGAATACCATATGTAGATCTCTTTTTTGCACTCTAAATGTCTCCATCAACTGTCTTAGCAAGTGAATTGCTTCAGTGGTAGATCGTTCTGACATAAATCCAAATTGATTTTGGGACACAGTTATCTCCCGTCTCAATCTATACTCTATTACTCTCTCCCATAACTTCATCGCATGACTCATGAGTTTAATTCCTCTATAGTTGGAGCAATCTTGTATGTCTCCTTTATTCATATATAGCGAGACAAGTGTGCTCTCTCTCCATGAGTGTGACATTTTCTTTGTTTGTCAAATTTTGTTAAAAAGAGCCGTTAACATTGTTACTCCGAATTCTCCCAAACATTTTCACACCTCGATAGGGATGCCATCAGGTCATATGGTTTTGTTATTTCCCATTCTCTTTATGGCCTCCTTTACTTCATGGGAACGAATTTTACGTTTAAAATCTCTATTAATCTCTTCTATAGATATCTCTAAATTTTTTATATTTACTGTACTCTCAACATTAAATAGGTTATTAAAATATTTCCTCCACCTCTTTCTTATATCCTTGTTTCTTACAAGTATACTATTTGTTTCACTCTTAATACACCTAATCTCATTTAGATCTTGTCCATTCCTCTCCCTTAGTTTGGCAATTCTATAGATCTCTCTCTCCCCTTCTCGAGTCTCTAGTCTCTTGTACAGTTCGTTATACGCTTTACTCTTTGATTCATGGATAATCTTTTTTACGTCTTTTTTTGCCTTTTTGTATTTTTCATAAGTCTTGCTACTACTATCATTTTTAAGATTCCTATAGCACTCTCTTTTGATTCGAATCTCAGTTTCTATTTCTTCATTCCACCACCATGACTCTGTCTCTTGGAACCCCGCCCTTGGATACTCTAAGAACGTCTACCTCTACTTTTAATATTATTAGACATATTATTCCACATTGTTTCTAAATTATCATTAACAGACCAATTTGTTACCCCAATTACTTTATCCCTAAAAATCGTCACATTTTTCCCTTTTAAATTCTACCACTTAATTCTTGGCTCCATATATGGTTGACATTGCTTTTGTCGTTTAGACACTTGTACGTCTAAAACTAAGAGCGTGCTGAGTCGTTACACTCTCCCCCGGTATGACCTTACAATCCTTACAGATCGTTCTATCACCTTTTCTAGTGAGAAAAAAATCTATCTGACTACCATTTGACCTACTTCTATAGGTAACTATATGCGACTCTTTTTTCTTAAAGAACGTGTTTACTAGTACCAAATCAAACGCTACTGCAAACTCTAGAATTGTACTTCCCGCCTCATTCCTACCGCCGAAACTAAAGTTTTCATGTACGGTTTCAAATCCATCATTTTCTCTCCTACATGTCCATTCAGATCTCCTCCAATAAATAACTTGTCGCTACTTAATATGGTTTGTACAAATTCATCTAAATCATCCCAAAATTGATTCTTACTAATTGCATCTACACCTATTTGGGACGCGTACACGCTAACTATATTAATTTCGTTTTCTCCATTTACTAACTTGACAAGTATAATTCTATCTCCCTTCCTTATTGTCTCTACTACATCTCCTAATAGGTCTCTATGTACAATTATTCCTACCCCATTTTTTTAGTTCTATCTCTACCTGTGTACAAAATCTTAGGACCATAAGACTATTACTCTAGCCTTCTCTCCAACCTATTTTGTTTCTTGAAAGCACATGATCTTAATTTTTCTTCTATTCATTACTTCACCTATTTCTCCTAACTTTACGGTTAGAGATCCTATGTTCCAAGTGACTAAGCAAATCCTATCCTCATGGACTATTTTATTTGTCCGCACTCTAATATCCTTTGGTAACTTGTCACTACACCCGGGATCCTATATAGCGCGTTGCTGAGAAGGAAACGCCCCATATGTTTTTCTATATTTGTCTCCCATTCGTAATTTGACAAAAGATTTTTACGCTGGCTGTCAGCCTACCGTAACCCTACTCCTTTATCTGGGCTTGGAATCAGCCGTGACGGAGTTCTTCAAATAATAATATAAAACGATAAAAAAAACTATATATATATATCTATAGTAATAAGAAAGTAATAAGTTTTATAATAAATAACTAACAATGTTAATATTTATTAAAAAAAAGAAAAAAGAAAAAGAAAAAGGTAGACAATACTGTATGAATAAATGAGCAAGTGAATAAGTGAATAAATAAATAAATTACAGAGAATCGGCAAAAATAACATAATCCAGAAACCCCCAAAAATATATAACATGAACTATGCAGTGTTCAGCACTGCTTGTCTCTCCAATCAGCAAATTACCAATTCGACACCATTCTATGCTCTTTTGCTCAGTCTTCAATTCTGTGTAAATAAAAAAACCCAACTACAAGTTCTAAGGAACATAGAAAATATATGTAGGTTTTCCAACCGATCCGCATTGTCATTTCACACTTCAAATGAAAATTCAGTTTCAATTTCCACACCAATTGTTTCAGTAATTGCGGCTCCTCAATTACACCGCATCACTCTCTACCTCTGGAGTTGGTTTATCTCTCTAGAACAGTATCCTCCTCTTTGCTTTGTCCAATCATACTCTCTCCCCCCTCTCTGCAGACCATTCTCCCAATTTTCACTTCAAATTTCTGATCCAACCAGTAATCACTTTGTCCACAATATTTTCAAACCCTATCAAGATTTCATGAAAATAATTTTTTATTTAATTTCAAGACTGAATTATCATAAAACAAGAAATCATGACATTGACATTGATCTCTACCCTCTTCCTCTTCAAATTGACATGAACCGTGTAGATCTGCTAGTCTCAGTCCATGACAAACGAGATATGACTGTTTCCAGCAATTTGTCTCTTAAGGTTTAACTTGCTTGTGACCTGAAACTACAAATTGCAGGATGCAATGACTGTTGTTCCAACCCTAAAAAGAAAACCAGAAAGCTGGGGATAGACCCTCTCCCTGTTGATGAATGAGAACCCTCTCCCTGTTGATGAATGAGAACCTGCCTCTGATCAACATTATCATTTTGGGGATTTAGTCGCAAATCATAATTGCACAAACGAGGTGAAGAACATAGGTGTGGAGAGACTTAAAAACTGCAAGTCTCAGTCCATAATGAACGAGATAGGATTGTTTCCAGCAATTTGTCTCTTAAGGTTTAACCTGCTTGTGATCTGAAACTATGAATTGTAGGATGAAATGACTGTTGTTCCAATCCTAACGAGAAAACCAGGAAGCTGGGGGGATAAACCCTCTCCTTGTCGATGAATGAGAACTTGCCTCTGATCAACATTGTCATTTTGGGGTTTCAGTCACAAATCATAATTGCACAAATGAGGTGAAGAACATAGGTGTAGAGAGACAGCAGCAAATCACAAAACAAAAAGTGCACAGTCAAAATCCCCGCACCTGTGGATTTTGAAAAACATGTTGGAGTAATTTTGACTAGTTACTTGGGGGGGGGGTTAAAATACCTCATTAAAATCCACAGTGGATTTTAAAGAATCTAGGATTCTTCAATACCCAGTAATCCAAACAAGAAATCTGGCTCTTAGAATTTAAAAATCCACTCCACACCCATCCATCCCCATCCAAACACAAGAGTTATGAAAATACAAATAAAGCAAAATACTAAACTACAATTAATACACTATAAAATGACTTAATAACTAAAGAATATCACATGATACTTTTCTTCATAATTTTTTTATTAAAAAGGGAAAGTTTCATAAATCACACCAAGAAGGTGCACCACAATCTAGACATGAAAGAATGAATCTACAAGGGAATTCACATCCTCTTACATTCCCAAAGACTTTGACAAGGACCAAAAGTGAAGGGATCTTCACCAAAAACCTACAAAAGGTATAAAAGGAATCTAGAATCCTAAAAAATTCTAAGAACACTCCCTCTGTCCACACAACAAACAATTACTAGGACTATAGAAATAATCCTCCTCTTCGCCATACAAGACAAAAGTCCAAACCCTTTGAAGGTAACCCAAACTGTGTGGGACATAGTGTATGCCACCTTCCACAAATGCCTTATTCATGGACAATGTTTATCATCTAAATAACTCTATGAATAAGCATATGACATTTATGCAATTGGTATAAGTAACAGCTTCTATATATATTATATGTATATATACATACATATATATATATATATACATATACAATCTAACATTAAATTCATACAACAATAAAAGCTACAAATCTAGAAAGACATTGTGTACCATGACACGCTCATCAAGAACCTATTTTATATAAACGGCAAATAGCTTTTGCTATGCAAGATTTCAATTGGATCAATAGTTTGTTACTTAGAGTTAGCCTTGTTGATGTTCGGTAAAGCAAACATCCAAAAATAGAATAATTAATAAATAAAATTTGTTTATTAAAAATGAAGAGAACTATCATTTTAGCTGTAGACCTGAAATTGATAGTAATTGTTGAGATGCAATTCTTTTTTGAGATTGGAAAAGAAAAATTTTATCCACCAACAAAAAATAAGTACAAAAACAGCTGAAAAGCATGGAGGAGATGCTCACCTAATGCTCTACAATGGAAAAAATTCATAAAATCAACAACATTTACAAAAAATTCAAAGAATTTCGAAGGGGACCAAAAGCACAAACACTACGTAAATTATCCACTAAATCCATTAAAGAATTCTCCACACTCTAAAAACCGTTTCATTCACTCCAAACCAACCAAAGCACAACTAGAGGAAGCATCAGGCAATTCCCCTCTTGGTTGTACATACTCCTGGCACCACTCCAAGCATGCAACATTGTATAGAGTTTGAAGTCCTCGAGCATACATGCAAAGAGAAATCTTGTGCAATCAAGCAGGAAGTGATCCAGAAACCCAACCTCTCTTTTGCATAACATACGTCTTGTCATCAAAGCCATACCTCTTCTTTGGCAATACTCAAGTTAAATTCAGTCCCCAAGACGCATACCACACAGAAAAGGCCACTCATAGGGGGCAAAGCAAGGTTCAAGTAAACTTCTAAGGAAAATGAACCCTTTCCTCATCCATGGCATTCAATCTAAGCATGTTATAGTTCTCTTGTCCTCGAAGATTTCCATGGAAGAGTCCCGACAAACCACAGCATCTTCCACACGCAAACATATCTCAGCTCCCTCTAATGCTTCAAAAGAGTTTAAAAACCCTCCAATTCTGAAATTTGCTTGTATGCTGAAATTCACATTCCAAAAACAACGACCATCATACCGAGAGGCCAAAGAGCCCACTAATGCCATTCTACTCTCTGCCAACTCACGTAACTCAAAAAACACAACAAAAAACTTCCCTTGTAATCTCCTTCCACACAACCCTCCATGAGGCCCGACAACCTCACTAGACATCCAAACATATGGAGAAGTTCCAAATTTAGATACAATAACCTCTTCCCAAAGCAAGTTGTACCAGTTTAAAAATCTCCGGAGCTATTTCCCCAGCATTGCCTATTAAAGTCACAACCTCCCTCCTGCAAAGGAGACTGGCATAGGACACTTCAGGATGTCCACTTGACTAGAATTCCTCCATCTTTCTCATTATTTCTCCAAAGAATTCTTCTATGGATACTGGCTAATCTTTTATCACCAAAGTAGGGATGGGAAAGGGGACATATAGTAAACCTTAAGGCTAGAAAAGGTGATTTCAAGAGATTAACCCCCCCCCCCCAAAAGAGACACCCATGGTTCCAGCCTGCAAGCTTTTTCTCAAATTTTTTACAACCCTGTTCCAAATAACCTTCTCGTTGTGTTTCACTCCAAGCAAGCCTCAAATATGTTAGCAGAAAACTCCACCCTCTACACCCAAGAATAGAAGCCAACAAACAACTATTAACTCCACCCACAGAATAATTTCACTTTTTGCAAGATTCACCTTCAAGCCAGATGCCATCCTGAAGATCAGCAAAATACATTTGAGAAAAAGAACTGTGCAACATTTTTATCACAGGTGAGAGATAGAGCCTCCCTCCACCATCTCTCAATCCAAAAGCTTCCAAGTCCATTTAGCACATCCATGACTAAAAACGAAAAGGGGAGATGAGAGATCCCCTTGTCTTAGGGCTGCTAGAACTCTGAAAGTAGCTCTTCAGGGGAACTATTCAATAGGATTCGGGTGTGAAGAAATACATTTCCAAATCAAAACCATTCATATTTCTCCAAAACCCATCATCCCATCATATGGAGGAGGAAATTCCAGCAAACATGATGATAAGCCTTCTCCATATCCAACTTGAAAATAATAACCCAGCTCCTCCTTTCAGCTTCGTGTCAACTTCATTGTCAATTAATGCTGCATCTAGGATCTAACTGCCTAGCACAAGGCATGCTGGAATTTCCCCACTCCCAATAACCTCATTTAACCTTGCTACTAAGACTTTCGGCAATTGATCACACACTCCTCATCAAGCTAATGGGTCTAAAATCTCTCAGTTGAGACCCTTTCTTTTGAGGAATAAGGACTTGGAAAGTGCAATTCAAACTTCCCACAAGGTCATTCAGGGCATGAAACTCAGGGAAGAAGTCCATTACCTCTTCTTTAACCGGATTAAGCTCTAACATAATGACTTCTTTTTTCTCCCTTGGCCCATGTTAGTAATGGTGCACATGTTTTTAGTACCCTTGGGCATATAGTCCTTTCACTTATATTAAAATGCATTTCTAAAGAATTCAAAAGTGAATATATAAAACTGTAGTGTTAGAACAACCAAATATTTAACTTTAGCCAAATAATAGAGTTTCATGAGGAAGAAACATAAACCTATTGAAAACGAAAAGGGCAATCTCACATATTGCATTAACATAAACAACTTTTGGAATTTGAATGGGGGTCATTCGCCCCACCCTCGCTCAGCCCATGGGAAAAACTTCCTTTTCTTGGTCAGGGTTGGGGAAATTTTTTGTTTTCATAAAAGCACAGAATTATGCACTACGTTTACCCCTAAAAACTACATCTATTAAAACAAATAACAAGGAAAATTCACTTAGTAGAAAACATTTTGGGTTTCTTATCAAATCTAAACATGTTTATGCTAGCACGCTAGTATCGCAAAAATATAAGGAAGGAACAGAACAATCAAACAGTGAAGTTTAGGATAAAAGTTCTAAATCATAACAACATTGTGGCCAATGTAATACAAAAGCAAGCAAAAGGAATAGAAGAAATCAGAATAGATAGTAGAAAAGCAACTTGAGAAACAATTTGCCATTTCTTACACGTTCAGACAATCTTCGGGTATTGTTGAAAGCCCATCATTCATAATGACCCGTAGACTCTGCACAAAGACAACAATACTTAGTAATCAGAAGCGAAATCGAGTTCCTCATAACCATGTAAAAGACACCCACATCAAAACATAGACAATACATATCTGAGGCAATTCATAGCCACCAAATAATCTTAGCACTCAGCTCAGAAAAGCTATCTCCACAAGCTTGAAGTCTAATTTTAATTATTTGCTATATTTCAATGGGCAGGACACGTGGAAACAACACCATGAGGAGCAAACCAAGTATAAAGTTACAAAAGTAATTTACTGAGAAGAGATAGTAAGAATAACTAATAACATGTTGGCAATGCAGAAATACAATAAAAGCCTTATTAAGGACAGATCACAACTGTTAGATTTCCTGTGCTCATAAAAATGCACTTTATTAGTCCTCCAAATAACTTCCAACATAGCTAGAGGGCTGGGAAAAAGCCTCCCTTCCCTAAACTGCAATAAAAAGAATGTCTAGCCCAGAACATTTTTGCTCAAAATGCAAAAAAGAGCTGATTAGCATATCAGCTAACCAAGGAAACACTATTCTTTCAATTTTGAATAAGACTCCTGTTATAAAATGACAGCCAACTTCATGGCCATTAGTAGGAATGTCACAAGGTCGTTATGGTGATTAAGGGGCCACCAATAGTTTGATAAGATAACTTTGTCCTCCTAAAAACATTAAGTTCTTCTTCCTGTGCGGTTGCCATTACCAACTCCATAGTTTCTTGCCAGTTGAATCTGAAATTGTTACATCCATAACTGAAATCCTGTATATGACTGTTGCAGAAATTTTAGTCCATGCTCCTTTAGAAATTATCTTATAGCAACTGTGGGAAGAACACACTTATAAAAACAACACTACCAGCAACCTCTCTCTCTCATCATACAAATCAATTTCACACCCAAATTCCTGGTATGAGTTCATGAAAGCTTATTTTTCAGCCATGTGTAGCACAATTATGAAAGCTATGTTCAAGCAAAAGACATCTATCACTGTGGGGGGGAAAATTATAGGAGCAGAGGACCTTTAAAGAACACTATTCATATCAACAGTCTAAAAGAAAAAAGTTAGAATAGCCCAGATCTCTTTCTAAAATTCCTGCAAGCGCCTGCCTACATGCCTCTCCTTGAATTCTGGTTCTCTCCAGGTTCAGATCTCTGCAGTTTGCTGAAAGTATCAGTTTACGTATATGCCCCTTTGCATCTCGCATTTTTTAATACTGTTGCCTAAAAAATGCAGTATCAGTACTAGTAGAAGTGTTACGCCTGAAACCCCATTCTAGACAGAAATCTTAAACACATCTCTCTGTGTAGCCACACAAGAATCTCATCCACTATCTTGGAAACAAGCACCACATACAAGCAAGACATAAATCACACTATAAAGTGTTATTTGCAGCATTACTTACTAAAAAGTTCGGAAAGGAACAATAACTACTACACAGTATAGGAGAGCAGGCTTTGCCCCATAAAGAACTAAATCTTATCTGGTCCCTGTACTAGGTAAGTCATAGAAGCTTAGTAGTGTCATTAGGATATCTTGGAAACAAGAAAAACGCATTTTGGGTATTCAAAGACACCAAGGAGCTCAAATGTTGAAATTCATTTGGAGACAGGTGCATTTTTATTAATTAATTAGTAATAGTTTGAGAATTTGGCTTGTGCTTTGTATTCAAGGGAAGCTTGTGAAGTAAACTTCTTTTTATACTTTATAACTCTAAACTAACAATCTTGAGCATTTGTTCACCCATTTCAACAGCCTCATCATCTTCTAGTTAATTCCAATTCAAATATTTTTAAAGCTAAAAAAACCTAAAATTGCTTTTTCAACATCTAGCATCAATTCTACAACCTTTACCCTCCATGATCCCATTTCATGATGCTCCTCAAGGGATTAATCCACTCTTCCAGAGATTGACCTTAGATCAAAGACCTCCAAAAACAAACAAAAATATACCTGAGAAAAATTTTTTCTGACATCTCATTTGAAAACAGCGATGTCATTCTTTGATTTTCTATGTATAAGAAAAGTAAGGAATATTTTAGTATGTGAGAGGGAAAAAAAGGGATGATAGCATCATTGTGCTAAGCGGAGTTGGTTCCTCCAAGGTTAAAGGCCTTCAAGATGCCCAAAGGGATTGAAAGGCCATTCATAAGAGTCCACTTTATTGAATTTATTTTCTTTTTCTGTTTTGGAGGATGACTTATCCTTTATGATTATACCTTAGTCTTTTATTTCTTCTCTTCTTATTAAAAATTAGCAGTGATACATTATCATACAACAAAGGCTAAAAGTAATAGAACAACAAAAGAAAAATGCTCAAATTCAATAAAAATGCTCTAATAATCGCACCTCACACCATCACTCTTTGAGCAATCACAAATTCTCTCCTTCCCTCCTTTAACATGATGAAACTTCAACTCCTCAGCAATCAGCAATATATTTAGTAATGAATTCTTACATAGCATATTGTGTAATCTATTGTATAATACATTTTATTTTCCATTTGCAAAGAAAACCAGAAGGTCTCCCAACTTAAAGACCTCAACAAAATAAAAAGGGCCCGAGGGAGTACTAGTACATAGGATGCAAAAAAGGGGGCATAGCAATGGTAATACAACACCAAACAGAATCCCTCTCCTACAAACAAATCCCCTCCCAACCATGATATATAGCCAGCAATCACAATTCCCAACATACATTGTTAAATGCCCAAGAAATGAGCTGTTTTCAAGTAATTGATATGACAGCCAGCTAAGATTTGGACAAGAGATGAGCCAGATCTAAACTAAACAGCTTTAAGCTATGGTAGAAAGCACAAGAGCCTTCGGTTCACTTTTTCCATGTTGCGGCCCAAAAAGTCTAGCCATAAAATAATCAATTTGTTTATTGTTCTCATGCTCTCACCTTATAAACAAGATGATTTCTGATCTCAATGTGGTAGTGTGCCAAGTTATTTATTTATTGCTTCTTTAAGGGCACACATAAAACAATAATTTTCTTTTAGATATCCCAATAAAACTCCAAATTAGTAAAACATCAGTGAAACTACATCACAGGTGTAATATTGCAATTAGCAAACCACTCATTGAGTACAACAACAACAATCTAGACCTTCTATCCCAAAATTTGGTATCGACCATATAAGAGACAAATATTGAGAATCGAAATCGGGAAAAAAAAGAATTTAGTTTGTGCGGATTCTCCTACGTCATTCATTCCTATTTAAGGCTATCTTCTCAACTAAATTCATATTTATCATGTCTTTACGAATACATTGCAACCAATTTTTCAACGGCCGACCTCTACATTTTATTAAATCTCTTATTTTTAAGTTTTCGATCTTTCTAACAGGTGAGTCCTTAACAACCACCTTAGCCGGTACTCTCTCATCTTATCCACAATTGAACTAACTCCTAACTTATTACGTATCTCATCGTTTCTATCTTTTCTAGTTTTGCCACATATCTTTCTAATCATTCTTATTTTAGCAACAACTATTTTTTGCACTTGTTGTTGTCTAATGGTGCAACACTCAGTGCCATACAATAGCGCAGATCTTACTGCGATTCTATAAAATTTTCCCTTTAGATGTAATGGCATTGTGCAATCACAGAAAACTCCGGATGTCTTTCGCCATTTCATCCAACCCGCTTGAATTCTATTGTTCATATCTCCATCGATACTGCCATCGTTTTGAATGATGTAATCAAGATATCTAAATCGTTCACTTTTTAGAACTTCTTTTCCTTCTAATCTAATTGTTTTTTCATTATCCTGAAAGTTGCTGCTAAACTTACATTTTATGTACTCAGTTTTGGACCTACTTAATCTAAATCCTTTAGATTGGTCCTCCATAACTCTAATTTAATATTGATACCCTCTCTTGTTTCATCGATTAAAACTATATCATCTGCGAAAAGTACACATCATTGTATTTCATCTTGGATATTTTTTGTGATTTCATCTATCACTATTGCAAATAGCATAAGACACAGTGCCGAACTTTAATGGAGCCCAATGTTAATAGGAAAGTTCGCTCAGACCCCTGCAAGTCCTTATATTGGTCACAACTCATTCATACATATCCCTAATCAGATTAATGTATTTAAGTGAGATCCCTTTCTTCATTAACGCCCACCACAATATGTCCCTAGGGATCCTATCATATGTTTTTTCTAGATCAATGAATATCATATGAAGATCTCTCTTCTGTGCTCTAAATGTCTCCATCAATTGTCTTAACAAGTAAATTGCTTCAGTGGTAGATCGTCCTTACAAATTGATTTTGAAACACACTTATCTCCCGTTTCAATTTATACTCTATCACTCTCTCCCATAATTTTACCGTATGACTAATAAGTTTAATTCCTCTATAGTTAGAACAATCTTGTATGGCCCCCTTATTCTTATGCAGCGGAACAAGTGTACTCTCTCTCCATGTTTATGAAATTTTCTTTATTTGCCAAATTTTATTGAAAAGAGCCGTTAGCATTACTATACCGAATTCACCAAACATTTTCACACCTCAATAAGGATGCCATCAGGTCCTATAACTTTGTTATTTTTCATTTTCTTTAGGGTCTCCTTTATTTTATGGAGACAAATTTTACGTTTAAAATTTCTATTAATTTCTTCAAAAATATCTCGATATTTTCTATACCTATTATATTCTCAACATTAAACAAATTTTCAAAATATTCTCTCTACTACTTTCTTATATCTTCATTCTTTACTAGTATATTATTGGTTTCACTTTTGATACATCTAATCTCATTTAGATTTTTTCCCTTCCTTTCCCATAATTTGACAATTCTATAGATCTCTCTTTCTCCGTCTCGAGTTTCCAGTATTTTGTATAATTCGTTATACACTTTACTCTTTGATTCGTGGATAATTTTTTTTTACATCTTTTTTTTGTGTTTTTGTATTTTTTATAAGTCTCGCTGTTACTATCACTTTTAAGGTTCCTATAGCACTCCTTTTTGATTCGGATAACAATTTGTATTTCCTCGTTCCACTACCATGACTCCTTGCCTACTGGAGCCCCGCCTTTAGATACTCCAAGGACCTCCCTACTTATATTTTTAATGTTATTAAACATCTCTTGACATATTATTTCTAAATCATCTTTAGTAAACCAATTTGTTACTCTAATTATTTCATCCCTAAAAGTCGTCTCTCTTTCTCCTTTTAAGTTCCACCACATAATTTTTGACTCCATATATGGTTGATATTGTTTTTGTCGTTTAGGCACGCGTACGTCCAAAACTAAAAGTCTATGTTGAGTTGCTACCCTCTCACTCGATATAACCTTGCAATCCTTACAAGTTTTTCTATCAACTCTCCTAGTAAGAAATAAATCTGTGGCTAACATTTGACCCATTTCTATAGGTAACTATGTGTGACTCTCTCTTCTTACCACTCAATGAATGCAGTTAGCTGATCATAGATGAGCCAAGGCCAAATTTTTAAAACCCATCATGTTTTAATAGAGGGTGAACCGTGGTTGAGAACAAGTTTGGCTTTACACCCGATGAACCACAGTTTCGTAACACTGTTCTCCCTACTTTGGTATCTCTACCCTTCTTTTTACATTAAATAAATAAATAAATAAATAAATAAATTCCTAAATGGCAGACAAAGTAAATTTTACCATGTTCATGATATTCTGCTAAATAGCAGGTCCAGCATTTTAAACACGTCTGATGAGTATCCCACATTCATTTCAAGGGCATTAACCTCTTCACAAATTCAAGTACATGATGGCATCAATGGCAGCCCATGTGGGAAAGCATTGATACAAATAATCTATAGGAGGGTAGATGCCAGCATATTACCTGGAAGCCCAGCGTGATAAGATCCTTTTCTGATGCGCTGGCAACAGACCTTAAAATATGGAGGAAAAAGTATGTGAAACAATAAATAAGTTCAGAAACAAAAGTTAAACAGTTCTTCAGAAAGAAGCAAACCTCAACATTTCAAGAATATCTGGCCAGCTGAAGTACAACTTGTCAGCATGCCTCTGGAAGATGTTTGGAAGAAAAGCATCAGAATAGAAGGTAAATATTCATTTTATCGAAAGAAAGGTCTAACTTTAGTTTCTCACTGTAAGAAGGTTACCTCCAGAACATGCAAAAGAATTTTCAGAGATCCAACACGGACGTCACTGCCTTGTGTGGTGAAGTAGAGGACTCTCAAGGGAGATATGACAGCACATTCAAGTAGTCTCAGATCTCTATCTGTGGTTTCAATCTGGACAGGGCAACTTTGAGTTTGAATTTCTCATTTAACATGCTAATGGCACCAATATCAATAGATAGTGGGTCTCACATCAAGTGTAGGATTACGCATCCTGGATTGTGTACGATCCTGAAACACATCTGAACCTATGACAGCACAAATTGATTGATCTAATGCATCAAGTGCCATGTTTCGTAACTGCTGACTAGAACTCTCAGCAAGCTGCCAAATATTTCAGAAATCAGTCCTATCAGCTCGTCATAAAAACAATGTTTGCAAATCAAGCAGTCACAAATACTTTATAATGTACTTTAATCACCTCGAGAAAATGACTAACAACCTCCTCCCATAGTGGCTCCACTCCTGCATAAGCAAAATTGAGGCCTATGAATAAAATTTATGAATGACAAAACCCAAGCATTTTTACTTCAACAAGCTACTTATATCTTGAAAGATGACCCTAAAAGTTATGCTACTCTCAAGCACTTTCAAAAGTTTCAGATAGAGATGAAGAGAGAGAGAGAGAATAAAACCCACTTTTCTAAAATTAAAAAAAAAAAGAAGAAGTTTTGAAAATGTATTCTTCATTGATCTTGGCGTGGCATGGGCAGTGAATCATGATATAAACCCCTAGGCAGCTTAGGGCAGTGGCTGATCAAATTTGACCCCCCCCCCCCCGGGGGGGGGATCCTGGCTTGAGCTATATTAGAAGCCAACTAAGGACAAGGAGTACCAGTAACAGTTCTACCCATCCCATTATTATACTCTGATTGTGCTATTTACTGTAAATCCATTTTATGATACAGCCAAGTAGATCTAGGCCAAGGACTTATATAAGATAGTTGTGTGGAGATTAGAGAACTAGATTCTTATAAAAAGAGACCAAAGTTCTGAGATATTTTGAAAGATATGGAGAAAAGGAATTACTGTGTAGATTGTTGACAAGAACAGATATCATTCTCTCAACTGCAAAGCTAATACTTCCAATTTTTTGATTAGATGATTGATTCACACCACTTGAGGTCCCAAGCAAGCATTGGTGTGACAACTGACGCAGAGCAGAAAGAAGTGATCTAACAGCAGATATGTGCATCAATGCCGAGCTTTCAAAAAGCTTCACAGACAAAATAGTTATAAGTCAGATCTTACATCTAAGAATACTGCCAAAGAAACTGTAAGAAAATAAGAAGTTTCCTTTTCCACCTGAGAATTCAATGAAGAAAGAATATGAAAATCACTATATTGGCCAGACGATTCTTTTGCAAGCTTTGAGACTGGTGTGGCAACCTCCTATACCAACAAAATCGATAAAATTACAAGCTGTTGTAAACTATAAAGAGAAGTAAAGAAGGAATACAAATGAGAAAATGGAAATCTCTGGTATTTCTCAATTATATACAAGCTGAGGCCTGTATTCTCGACCATCTTTTTTGGCAATATAACTACGAGCCAAGTTCACCCAGGGGCCATGCATATTTCTCAATGTGAAAGGGAAAGGTAAGGAAAATCTTGAGATATTTGGCAAGGGGAGGAGGGGTTGATCCAAAGTTTTTTAATCTCTTTGAACTTGAGGGATGAACCAAAATGTTTCATCTTACAAGTGTAGACATTGTAGTTTTCGGTTGCCATTTTGGCCAGCTGTGAGGGGGGGTTGTGTTGGACAACAACAACGACAATAAATAGAGACAGCAAAAGGAAAAGTCCTGGTTTTTTCTCATTATTTTCAGCACTAAGAAGCCTAAAAGCTTTCCTTTTGCCAGATAGTTTGGACTTCAGATCGTGGTTACTTCGAAGTATAATCCCATAAGTTTAAACTTTCTCCATTTGTTAAAAACTTACAGAGAGGGTAGGGTATTTATGGAGTTGACCTAAAGCTTCACAGACTCCTCCTTTTTCCCTATTCTTTTTTGGAACAAGAAGGAAAATTATAATGAAGCAAGGAGAAGAAGGTTGCTAATAAGAGGAAAAGGCAAGAAAAGTGTAATTCATAGTGCAAAGAAAATATTGAGGTAATTCCTTAATTAGGTTCTTCTAGGAATACCTGTGTAGTGGCATGTGGAGAATGAATTGCACGGTCCAGGGCTGCTAGAGTTTCTAAGACCTGAAACGTACAGCAGCAGGATGTTACAAACACCATAACTACTATCAACCTGACAAGAGAAGATCATGAACATACCAAGACCCAAGATGGACCCAAGACATTGTGTAGTCTATGGGCTATGTTAAATAGAGTCCTCAAGGCCTGAGAAAAAGCAAGGAGAATATACACAATGTAAAAGGCCAGAACTTCAATTAATTCTGAATGAATTAATGCGTGTCCCCGAAAAGTGCCAATCATGCAGTGAAGATTCTTCCGAAAATAATTTAGATAAAGCAAAATCAGTACCTGCACATTCTTAGGGGTAAGGACAACACTGTCCCTCTGATCCATCAATTGTTCAGATCGTTTTGTCCCAGGTGACTGTAAAGAACTGCCAAATTTTCCATTAGAAGCCAGGTCAAACTATACCAGAATGGTGAGATTTTGACATTAAGCTCTAAAATACTCAAAAGAGATGGGGAAAAAAAATTGTATGTGTTTAACATTAAGAAGCTATAAAATACTCAAATATGCACATTGCTGGTCATCATTTGACAGCAGAAATTAAATGGCAGTCACTTCAACACAAAATTGGACTAAATAAAATAAGGACTAAATGTAATGTTTCTACAGAAAAATTGGGAGATGTCAGGCGCCACTACCTCCTCCTTTCGGCATCATTAGGGATGTTGATTGTAAATTTACAGAGGGAAGCAAGAAATGAATTTAGAGGTTCTACTGCATGAAGAACCCCACATGCCTGCATAGAGTAACACAAAAACTTGATCAAATCCATAATCAAATCCATGAGTATAGGATATATTGAAGGCATCAAAAAAGACAAGCTAATACAACTTCATAATTCAAAGCAAAACACCAACCACAGTAAAGTTCAAAGAAGTATGTAATTGCAACAAAGGTAGAGGGTACAACCAAATGTGAGAAAAAATGCAACAACCTTGTCAAATATCACGGTTACCTGAGTGAATGCTTGATAACCTTTTAATATCTCCAATACGATTGCTTCTCCTTGTGACCTTCCAAATCAAATTCACAATATAGGTGAGGGGTTAAGCTTTCCATAAACATCTTTCACATGATAAATTGCAGAATACCTTGCCAAAATTAAGGACAAAGCATCAAGGATGGTCAACCACATTGAATCGACCATTGAGATGCAGAGAACTGCAGTTTTTCCACTACATTTAGGAGGTGGATCAAGCTCACATCGAGGGGATTCAAGCTGAGGAAAATTAAAAAAGAAAGAAGATTAAGTATTCACTAAAGATATCTCTAGATGGAAAGTGAAACAACTTACAATGCTGAGCAATTACCTCCCCAACATCAATAGCTTCATCGGTCAAGGTAGCAACGGTAAAGACAACACCTAGGAGACCTTCAATGGCCAAAGTAATTGCATGTGCTTCACTTGCAACCAAAACTGCAGCATTGGATGCATCATTATCCAAGCTCCACTCAATTCCTGCAGAGAATACAAAATGGAAATTATATGCTTAAGAATTTCAAAGCCACCCGATATAGATCTATGTTGCTTGGATAGCATTAACCGTGTGTTTGCATGGACATGTCTTTGGCCCAGACACAGCACAACACTTCATAACTAAGTACAATTTTTTTTTTTTTTTTTTTTTTTTTTTTTTTTTGTGTACCATATTCCAACTTGGTTTTCATGCTTCATACATTCAGATGCGGCATGCAAACAATATCCTCACTCTAATAATAAATAGCCAAAAATAACTAGTTCTTCCTCCTCAGCTCCTAAAACTGCTTACTCTTCCCTGACCCAAAAGAAGACTACACTCTTCTGAAGCAAAGGCTGGTTAAGTGCAGGCCTACTTTCACATTTGGAATGCCATAACTCCCTATAAAACCAAAAGTTTTGCTTCATGACTTGTCCATGACAACAATAATACTAATTATTGCAGCCAATAAGGAAAGAAACAATGGTGTCAGGCACAATACCTATATCATGTGTCATCAGAGTAGCAGGGTAGGGAGCCCTTTATTTCATTTTTGCTCTGTCTTTTAGAATCTGTGCAACAGACTGTTCAGTTTTTTGGGGGGGGGGAATGCTAGGGTGTGTCCGCATAATTTCAGGATTTTGAATTGGATTTATCTACATTAAAAGACAGTTCAATATAACACCTAAACAGAGAATGATAAGTTTTATCCTCACTTCTTGGTGTCAGATTACATATCCAAAAAAAATAGACAAAATCTTTGCATTAGGGGAAGCAAGGGGAAAGATGCTCACAGACAATTAAACACCTCTTCAACAGTTAAATACCTTTAGCTTTGCTGCTAAACATCCCTGCAACTGCCACAAGGCTCTCCTCACTCATCTCTAGTACCTGAAATTTTTTCTCATTAAAAGAAGGGCCTTAATGAGCAGTTTAACAAATGTGCCATCTCAAAAAATGATAACTCATAGGTCCAAGAAAGAAAGCTTGCCAAGGGAAATTCATAGAATAAGGTGTGTAGCAAACCTAAAAGGATTTGAGAAGATACACTAACACCACAACGTCTTCACATAAGTTCTTGTGTGCACCCATGCATTAAATGCAAACGATATAGAGAATAAATTTTGCCAGAACATGGCCAGAATTCAACAGGATGCTACCACATGCTTAGGACAGAGACCCTTTGCCACCAAACTAGACACCAAAACTAAGTAAGAACCAATGCAACAATTTACTCATAATAAAAAATAATCTATATATAATCAAGAAAGGTCTGGACAAACATTTAGTGTGATAATTCCAATCATGTGACTGAACAAAATTTAAAACCTTGTGATGACAGTAATGATAATACAAATTTCCAAAATTTTAACATAATTTCTGTAAGATGGTAAAAATAGATTTAGGAAAAAGAAAATTAGTAAACAAGAGGCATTAAATTACCAAAGAACTGAAGGCTGTGAAAGGAAAAAAAAAATATTAGACCTCAACTCCTTCAGAGTGCTGATGAATGGTGAAGATATAAGAATGCTGTATTATTAAGTTTTAGATTAACATGGCAAATATTAGGGAAAAGGGAGGGAATAGCAATTAAACAAATTACAAAGATATAAATACATGGGCAAGAAAGACGATAGTGTGTGTTCAAGAACGAAAAACAGGATAATTACAGAAAAAGGAACATCCACATAGATGTTTAAGCAGAAGAGACTGATGAGGCAATGCATGGAACACAATTATCAAAATAACAATTTTCTACCTGTACACTGGAAACAACTCGAGCAAGAGTTTTCACTATCCCCTCCACAACATTTGTGTTCTTGGGATGCCTGTAAGTGAGATTGAAAACAAACAAGTTTTTTGAACTGTTTAAAAGAAAATGGATAGAGAGAAACTATTTAAGCTTGGATAGTCGCCCTCCAGGATACAAGAAAAACAAGGGAAAAGAAAATGAAAAGAAACAGCAAAAATAATAAAAGACAACAAACTGACTGCTCTCTATGTCTTCCACACTCGAGCCTTTAAACGACAAGAAGCCTATGCACCAACATGGATATTGGGCATAAACATGACATGGCATTGACACATGATGATGTAGTGACTTTGCAGAAAACTAAGACACCAGGGGCAAGATTCACCTTTAGCCCCAAGTTCACTACAAAAAGAGAATACTTCTAAGATTGAGAAGTTGCATCACATTAGCATCACAAATTCAAGTAATCTGCACAGGATGAGGAACCTTAGACGACCCTTCCCCTCCCCTTCAAAACTTCACATCTAAACGAAGTGCAAGACTATCATCATCATGTTGCCAAGCACCTCCATTAGCATGATAGATAATATAGGAAATGTCAAATCCCTTTGTCCAATAACTCTAGACAAGAGGGGAAAGCCAGTCAAGGACTCACTGACCAAAATGATAAACAACTGAATCATGATATACTTCTTAATATTTTCCCCTAAACCCACTTTTCTAAGATGTTCAATGGAAATCCTAGTTACCAGGATCTTCAGCTTTTGCCATATTTAACTTGCAAATCACTCCATTACCAGATTGCCCGACTCATTGACCCAAATGAGAAACAACTGAATCATGATATACATTCCAATATTTTCCCCTAAACCCACTTTTCTAAGATGTTCAATGGAAATCCTAGTTACCAGGATCTTCAGCTTTTGCCATATTTAACTTGCAAATCACTCCATTACCAGATTGCCTCTACTGGGCATTCACCACTTCCTACCATCCAAAGCATGCTGAAATTTTTTCTCCAATTTGCCAGTCACTGGTCTTAGCCTTCTAGTCACCACCTTTTAGAAGAGCTTGTACCCACTACCCACCAAACGAATATGATACAATCAGAAAACAAAGTTCAACGAAAACTTAAAATAAGACATGACCCCATTTCTAGACATTGAAAGACAAAGCAGATATATTGGACACGGAGTCCTTTCCGTAATGAGAGACCTACCAATTCATACATCCTTGACATATTTCACTACATTCAACCAGCATATGTTTTGTAAGGAAGGAATTTATATACGTTCACCATATCTATACAGTAAGGAAAGTGGATGCAGCCAGCAGATCTAATAAAGGAACTAGTTTCCTGGATCGAATTACATCAATTGATACATTGCTATGAACTGCAATTTACACACCAACACCACATTCCAAACAGAGAAAAGAAAAGCAACTTAGCAACTTTAGAATATAACAAAATGGACAAAAAATTGCGGATTCCTATTAGATATGTGCATCCTGTTCTTTCAAGCCAATTTATCCTTGTTTCTAATGAAAGATCACATGTTTACAAATTCACACAGCAACTTTTCTAAATAGGCAACTCCTTGTCCAAAACCTTAAAAAAGGCTTGACACAGTTTCTTAAACTTGCCATTCACGCTAAGCTGATTCTGTTCTGTGGCTTCTCTGGTGGATCTTTAATCGAACAATTATATATTTTAGATCGAGCATGCTTTGCAACCAATAAGCAATGCCATCTTCGCATTGCATGCATGGCAAAATCAGCTCTACAATGATAAGATGCGAACAAACTGATTAGCTAAAAGCAAAGAAGAAGAAAGAATAGATAATAAAAGTGATTTTAACATCTAGACAGCCATTTTCCATGTAGACTAAGAATAAATATCTATGTCACTTCAAAAGGATGTCAAATTTGAGACAAAATGGGGGGGGCAATGCTCTGGGGATGGGGTATGTAAAAAGATTTAACAAAACTAAAAAGCATTGTGTCATCCATGGATCAGATAACTAAGATCTCCCATTTATTTTCTTCTTTATCTCATCACGTCATAGATTTTTTGTTTGTATGGTTACACTGATGCCTCTAACCTTGAAGCAGTCGTTCATTTCCAGCAGTAAATGAATGCTTATGCATTGCCTACATAACCATTCCTTTTGCCCTCACCAATCTGCATTGCACCAATTTCTTAACAAGTTTTTTTCCTAATCTTATCTTGCACTAAACATAGTCTAATTTCACCAAATGCTCTCATCTCTTATTATGGAAATCAAATGACAATACATTGTAAGAACCACTTCAGATCGTATCCCTTCGAATCTAATCATGTTAATTGGGGTCCTACTCCGTTAAAATTTGAGAACATGTGGTTATCTCAAAGAGATCTTAGGAGATTGGTGGAGGAGCTGTGGAGAGGCATTGATTTATTAGGATGAGAGGGTTTTAAGTTCATGAGGAAATTGAAGAGTTTAAAACAAGCTCTCAAGGTTTGGAATAAGGAGGTTTTTGGTGATGTTTGAGATAGGAAAAGTTCCATTCTTCGAGGTATTGAGGTGATAGCTATGTTGGAGGTTGAAGGAGGCCTAGATAAGAATCTTTCTAAGGGCAGGAAGAATCTTAGGAATGATCTCGAGGAGTTTCCTTAAGGATGAAGCTAGTTTGCACCACAAACTAATATTTCTAAATTCGAATTTATATATTGACTTTGAAGCTAGTTTATATATTGATATATAATTATAATTTATATAATTCTAATTCTAATATTTCTAAATTCGAATTTATAAATAAAAATAATTTATATATATAATATTTAACTTTTAGAAAACTTATTATAGGGTTAGTTGCAGTTTCTTAGATAATGGATGTGTTAGAAAATATGGGGCTTGGAATTTGTTGGAGAAAATGGATTAGAAAATGTTTGAGTTTGGCTAGTTTTTGGAGAGCCAAGAACTTAGTTTTCAGCATTGTGTCAGTTAACACAAGGTGATTCTCTTTCTCCTTTTCTCTTTGCTCTAGTGGCAGATCCTTTGAGTAGATTGATTGAGAGAGGGATCTGTGTCAGTATTTTCTCTGGTTTAAGAGTATGGAGTGATGAGGTTTATGTGTTCTATCTTGACTTTGAAGATGATACAATCAGGATAGGATAGTGAGGGTCTTTGAGACACCATAGCTCTTCTTAATAAATTCAAGAAAATCTCCAGGCTTAAGATCAATTTATCCAAGTATGAGCTTCTTCGCTTAAATGTTTCTAGTAAGAGTCTTAATCACCTGGCAAGAGTCTGTGAGAAGAGTGACGTGTTTCCTATTTAGGGGTTCCTTTGGGAGAAATTCTAGAAATGTTCAGTTTTGGCATCCTGTTGTGAATAGAATCTGTAAGAGACTGGATGGTTGAAAGGGGGATTATTTAACCTTAGGCGGAGGTATTACCATTGTATCTAGTATCTCTTTATATTTTCTGTCCCTTTTTAGGATGAGACTTTTTTGGTCTGGTAGTGGGTTGGATAAGACGATCATTTGGTTAGTTAGGATTAGGTATCTGAACCTAAATTTGAGGGTGGATTGGGTTTTGGGAACATGATTTTTAAGAACAACTCTTTGGCAAGCAGATGGCCATAGAGAAATCCCTTCAAACGAAATTCTCTTTGATACAGGGTTATAAAGAGCAAGTATGGCCTTCGTAAAAGTGGAGGGGATGCCAACGTTGGAATGCTGGTTTCTCATTGCAGTTCTTGGAAATACATTTCTCATTTATATCGCATTATAGCTTATGCCGACCCAAAAATTTGGGATTAAGACTGATATTTTCAGTTTGTTGTATCGCATTATTGCTTATCCAGACTTCACTTTGCTCCTAGCAAGGATTTCTATTTTTTTGGATCATTATTCGACTTCTTGGGATTTTACATTTTAAGGAATCTTCATGATAAAGAAGCAGCTGATTTTTCATTTTTTATATCTCTCCTTCAGAGTAATAAACCTTCTCCTCATGCTTCTGACTCTAGGGTTTGAAGTCTTCACTCTTCAGAGGCTTTTACTCGTCAATCTTTCTTTTATCATCAAATTAGTCTCTTCCAAAATCCTCATTCTCAATTAAACAATTTAAGTTGGAATGCAAAAGTTCCTATCAAAGTTAAACCATTTATTTGGTCCACAATACTTAATAAAATTACGACCAATGATCTTCAAAAGAGGAGAACCTTATAAAACTATCTCCATGGATGTATGTATCCTGCGCCACACTAACTCGATCAGTTATTTTCACATTGCTCTATTGCGAGGGAGACGTGAAATGTCTTTTTTGTTATATGTAACAATGTTTGTGTGTGCCTCCAGAGAATTTCTAATTTATTCCTCACTAAGTTTTGACGGAAGAAAGATGTTTGGTTGTGAAAATACGTGCTTTTGGTCATCCCATGGTGTATTTGGAGAGCACGGAATGCCAAAATTTTCAGATCAGACTATTAAGCCTTCTCTTTTATGTACTTCCATGTCGGCTTATAATTATGTTGTAGAAGATTAGAAAATGAAATGGAGAGCGATTGTGTGTTAGTTTTTTTTTTTGGCTCTCCATTGTTTTATGCTTTCTTACTTGTAAGGCTTTTCTAATCCTCAGGAGTTTTTGTATATTCTTTCATACATTTAATATATTCTTCTTTTTCCCAAAAAAAAAAAAAATACATTATAAGAAGCTATTAAATTTTTGAAAAATCATAAAAGGACCTGTGGCATGCATCCTGGAATTAATAGATATAATATATCTAGCAAAAGATAATGAGCTCACATATCAAAGTGTTGAAATAGAGTTCGCATCGTCCGGACCTCCACACAAAAGCCCTGTAAAGATGCGTGACAGTAAATGATTAGATAAAGATAGTAAGTCAATTAAACCAAGGTCAATCATAGGAAAAAACAAATAAATGAGAAATGCACTTTTTTCCAGGTTTTTGGAGTTACCCTCAAGATTTCAAGCACAAGAATCCGATGCCATAAAGGCAAATCATGAGAATTAACCTTCACCAACATGCTAAGGAAAACCTGCATTCCAAAAGAGTTTCTTACTAAGAGCTATGGTATCCCAAGAAAACAATTATAACAATAATATGTAACTATTATCAAGGAACCAGTTCTTCGTGATCATGAACAATTTACCAGCATTTTTTGGACCAAAATTCCTTAAAATTTAATTTATTGAGTAAGGGTAAGACAGTTTATTGCAATATTCTAAGCATAGGGAAAGAAACTAACTCACTACCATTTATTCCTATATTTTATCCTAAAACTTCTCTCTAAACTTTTTCTCTCTTCTTTGCATACACATTGCCCATTGAGATGCTAGTAACAATAAGAACAGCAACAATAACAAATTACAAAAAAAAAGTGTGACATCATAAGAATTCAAAGAGGGCGCTGCAAAAAAATAATAAGAAGAAAAATGCAAAGTAGGTAACTTTGAACAATTCTTCAATAATGAATGAAAGGATAAATGTTTACAAACACTTGAGCAAAGAAACTACAATCGAATGGAGGGGTTTATTGCACAAAAACATAGGCTCCCAAAGAGGGAAGCCCAGGCATCTGCAGCAAGATTAACAAAAGCAGGTATTGGCAACAGCTGACCACTTTCTCAATGTGGGTCAGAGTCAGGACAAACATAATAACTCGCACAACCAAAATACAAACATGCTGAAGTACTAGTAGTAGAACACAGACAAGAGCTTTAAGTTTATAACAGCCTTTCCAATTTTGTTTCCTCTTCATGTGTTGTACAATCTTGTTATTTAATGTGATTTTCTTTTAAAAACAAAATTACATTTCCAATTTGACAGCCTTAACAAACTATTTAATTTGTTAGACCATCCAACAGCATAATAATCCTTAATCCTAGACAGATCTGGAGCTATCCAAGACAAAATCAGGGCAGAGAAAAATAGAATATTAAGTGCAGTGAACGTTACAGGAATGAGTAGGTTGTCTTGTCATTCTTCATGGATTAAGTTCAATATTTCTACAGAGTCTTGTACCTTCTAAAATAAAAGATATCACAACCAGCTGACAGAAGTTCACTTGAAGAGAAAATAAAACCAGTAAGAGCTCATGAGATGTTCATATTATGGCCAAAAGTTTTCTATCAGAATCCTGCAATTGTACAAAGCTGTTCAGAGAGTTTTTCTATTATCAGAAGGGAAAGGGCTGGTATCATTGGCAAACTTAAATGACAGTCAGTTTATTACACCCTGAATCAGGCATCTCTGAATCATTCGAAAAAACAGTTCAAAGCTCACTGCCATACTAAAACTAAAGAGAAAAATGGATGTGCGTAGCAGATCATGAATGGGAAAAAAGCTCTAAGAGGTAAGCTTTTTCATTGCAAAATTTTTTCTACATTTAGGCCCTAGAACAAACCTAAATAAAAATTTTCCCATCACTAAGTGAAAAGTAGAATAACCACTTATTTGGCAATTGATAACTACTCTTCATGTTGCTGGCGGATATTAAACAGCACTAAAAGATGATACCTCCGTTTCAGTGATGAGAGATGAACTGTAAAGCCTGATAACATGGGCAACAGAGCGTAAAACCAACCGACAGTAAGAAGGCTCTCCAGCTTCTCCTTCAAACTGCTTGTTGACAGAGTTAAAAATAAAATAAAAAATAAAAAATAAAATAAAAAATAAAAAATCATGAATATTAGCATATAAATGAGAAGCTTCTTAAATATGCACATAAATAGAGTCTAAACAATAAATAAATAAAATAAACCACCACTACCTCACTATTGGTTCGAAGAGATGTCATCAAAAGGGAACAGATCTGGTGACGTAGGACCTGTTGATTTTTCACAAAAGATATTCACCTGCAGAAGTTTCAATGGCACAGAAGGCACAACAAAAAGTAAAACACTATCTCATGAACATCACAATCACCTGTTCATATGAAGCCAATACTCTGAATACAGCAACATAGTTAGACAAAATGAACCTGAAAAAAAAATGGATGTTAGTTTCAGTGCATAAGTCACTAAATCTCAACATTCCTCTTGAGCAATTCAAATGGATCCGCCTTCTGGTTGGATAGAGAAAAGGAAAAAAATATAGTAAGAGAGAAGAAAGACGATATAATTGCGTTCCTGCCAACATTTTGGCATCCTTGTTTCTCCTGAAACCCTAAATATCATACTAGTTAATCCACTACAACATCTGTGTGGGAGGGGGGAGGAGGAGAGGGAGAAGGGGTTGTTTTGAAGTTCTTTGAAAAGACAGAATAGATCTATTTAGTGTAGCCGTGGAGATCAATATTTCTGCTATATATCCCTATTGACTCAGGAGAGCAATGACAAAATGATCAGAGAAGCAGATCCCTTTGCCTTCATATTAACGATAATATGAGCAACAGTCACTTTCTCCACATAAGAATCACCAAGCAAAAGGAAATTCCAGCATAAGTGTCCTATTTAACAAAAGAACAGCAACAGCACTTTAAAGGAATCAAAGTTGAAAAGCACGGTGATTTACCTACAATATTATGTATTTTTCAAGATGAAAATTAATGAGACAGATTGCATTATATGAGACAAAGACTAATTGCTCACTCTATTATATCCAGTGCAAATGTCCGTTGGTTGGCATTGACACGTAACCAGTTTGCCTGATAAACAAAGAAAAGCCAATCATCACCGTGGTGATAAGACTTAGATTGCAGGATAAAATGTCTTTTATGAAGCACCAATACATCACCCAGCTGCTGTGCTGGTGTAACTAAGAATTCTAAAACACTGATACGTCCACACCTACATGCTGACACACAAAAAATAGTTATTTCCAAATCATTAATTTTATCTTGGACACAACATATTGTTGACACAGTTCAGACATAATTCTTAAATTTTTTCATTAAAATACTGCAATTTCTAAATTTCAAAAACAATTAAACATATAAAATAAATTTCATCTCCATTTTACGAATCTCATTATAAACCTAAATATCATCTTTGATTACAAAGTTCACATTAATCAGGATGATGTTAACAAGTACCACATTTT
Source organism: Dillenia turbinata (assembly GCA_037126225.1). Taxonomy (NCBI): domain Eukaryota; kingdom Viridiplantae; phylum Streptophyta; class Magnoliopsida; order Dilleniales; family Dilleniaceae; genus Dillenia; species Dillenia turbinata. Next base: position 8,334,993 of record JBAMMX010000028.1, on the reverse strand, counting down.
TTTATATAAGCATACATTTTTTTATCCACAAATTTAAATGTATTAATAAACACATATTTACAAATATGAGTTTATGTTTGTGTTCATAAGTGTCCTTGCTTATTATTATTATTTTTTTTTTCTTTGAGTTTTTCCATGTTGTCTCCTATGTCCATATCTATGATTCATTATATATTATGAATGATTGGCCAAGTAGCATTTCGACGAACTATTCTTCGTCTCGATAAATAAACAAATAAATAAAATAATTTCCATGAATTATAGAACAACAAATTAGCACATACAGATCCACCTGCAGCAAGCGCTGTCAGGTCTTCAAGCAAGCGAAGCCCAAGCTGTCCAGCTTTAGTTAGGACCTCTCTCTTCAATGACATGCCTCCAGAGATATAATCATGTTCCAATGTCCTGTAAAATATGTCAAGGAGAATCTTAAAACTAACATTGAACAAACTTCCCCTTTCTTAATACATATTTCTTTTCCTATCAGAAAAGAAATTGCACAGTGTTGAATGTCAGCAAGAAGGTTTAAGCAGAGTGCCCACTCCTTCCACAAAGAAGTATTTCACAATTAAATTTGACAATGGAAGCAACTGAATGAGTACAAACATACAGATAGGCACATGTACAATATAGGTTGATGGAATAAATTTTACAAGAACTCAAAGCAGAGTTATATATAAGCAAAAGGAAATTAACAAAATTTACGTACTCAAAACTATTAATACTTCGATTAACATCGCCAGTAACCGAACTGCTTCGAGAGATGTGGCCTCCAGAATTAAACTTTCCAGCAGGAAGTGACTCAGCATGAACAACTTGATCAAAAATCAAGGCTACTGACTGCCTGAATGTGGCTGCAGCCGTGCTGGAATAGGTTTGGAAGAAAAAGACATTAAGTTTAGGAAAGGAAGAGATGCATTTAATCTGTTCTTTATAATGGATAAGAAATTAGCAGAAACAATAACTTACTTCCGCACACTATCAGAAGATCGATTGCTTTCTAGAAGACGTAGGGATATAGCAAGTGCTTGAGCCATATTCTCCTGCAACAGAATACAACGTAAGGCACGATGGCTCATTAACCTTCAGATCACCCATGGCTTATAGACAGTCTGTTAACATTGCTGGATCCTGGAGTGATCTCATACTGGTTTCAAGATTTTGAGGCATGCCAAGTTAAACTCACTTGCCAAAAGGGCAACCAGCATCACATAAAAAGGAAAACACATAGATGAGCAAACCATACTAGTGATGGAAATGCTATTGGTGAGGTGTAGTATGACCAATGCAATACCCTAATCCTATATTTAAAAAAAAAAAAAATAAAATAAAATAAAAAAAATAAAAAAAATTCAACCCAACACTGTCCTAAATCCTATAGGTTCTTGGCAGGTATGAAATGAATTTGGGACAGGTTTTTAATGGGTTCAAAAAGAATTCCCCAAATTCAATTCATTTTAAAGTCCACTTACAATTAAATATCAATGAACACAATTTTAGGTTGTGTGGATTACATAAGAAAATGTTAACTAATATGTGAAAGATGTAGGTGCATGGGCACCAGCTAAGTTAGTTTGTGAAAACAGTAAATCTTGCTTGTACCATTATTATGAGGATTAATAGGTAGAAGATAGTCATGCTCATTATGTTGCTTAATCACCTTCCATCCAATACTTTACATATGCTTGCACATATATATGTTTACATGTAATGTACTCCCTATGTACCATTTTTTAAGAGACAAAGTTATCCAAACACACATTAAAAAAATAACAAAAAAAAATTAACTGCTTTGATTTTATTCACTAAAATCTACTAAAAAATACCCCTCAATCAAGTTATTCAATCTACTCTTTAGGGGCACGAGTAAAATCACATGTTTATTATGCTCACAAGATAAACTATTTACACTCATTTTGGGAAAAGAAAATGTGAGAAAACAGTCACCTAAAATGGAATAGACGGAGTTGTGTATTTATGTGTTTGTTTGTGTGTGCACCATGCAAAATACATTTAACACTAAAATATATGAACAAATTAGGTTAGAAATTTTAATTAGATCAATTACAAAATTAGCTATTTCAAATACTAAAGTAAAATAAAATATGCAACAAAATGAGTAACTTATCTCAAGTTTGACATACATTATAGCATCAAAGTTGAAAAACTATAACATTGAACATAATAGGTTTCAAGTTTGGAATGAATTTAACCATCTAATCTCAAACTTGTTCGAAATACTATAGGGTTTTTATTTCCGACCAACCCCATCAGCTTCTCCAAAATCCTTCCTATTAGTGTGGGGTTCGGGTGCTACCACAATCCCATTGCCATTTGCTAAACCACCAACTTAGACGTAACATATATATGATTTGCTAAACTTGTAAAAGCCAATTTAACTGATTATCAGCCTAAATTACATCCCTAGACTAGCACTGATAACCCTGCTAGACCTAAAACACGACAGTTTAAGTCAGGCCTTTTCAACTGAGTGCAACATCTAAAAAGTTTAAAAATGATAATAAAAGACATCAACTAACTAGCCTAAGAATATAATAGTGATTTCAAAAATCAAAACTTTGATCTCAAGAACTTAAAGAAAACGAAATAAGTACCGGAAATCAAAAATTTATATGAGATTTAGCACAGCCACATCTAATTACCACTCCCCCCCACCCAGGCCCTGCAGTCAGCTTTGAGCCATTTGGCAAATAATCAAACTTTTCACATAATAATATGGGGAAACAAGTATGTGTAATCAATTATTACCTCATTTTCAGGATGTAAACCTGATTGGAATATAATTAGGATAGCCTGGAGAGTCTTTAGCTGGATAGTCTCATCCGCCATTTCAGAATGCTGGAAGGGAGACAAATGAAAAAATTAAAAGAAAAATGAAGATGCTATGTTGGAATTTTGATTCTCGAGACTGCAAGATGAGGAAAAAATTATGCCAAATATAAAGAAAGAATAATTCATAATAGTGGCTGAATCAAGAACATGATAATATAAAAGCACATATTAACTCTTTCATTGGTCCCACTTAAAAAACAGTGACCTGCCCTTCCTAAAAAAAAAAAAAAAAAGAAAAAAAAAGGAGGCTACATGATGGCAATGGCGTCCAAGATAGCATGGATATGGTTACATGTAGATATTGTTGTGTGAAAGGGAACAGTTCTAGGGACTTCAAGGTCAAGAATTCTATTTGCCTCTTCAATCAGGGGATTCTGGGATTTCTTTTCCGTGAAAAACCATCTCAAATTTTCAGCTCAAAAAAGTAGCTATCTAGGAAGGAGCTTGGAGTAGGAGCTTGGGTCAATAATTTTAAGAAAGGGGAATGACTTTAATGAATAGATTTTTTTTTTTTCTCCAAAAGAGATATTGAATCCTTAAATCATTTTTATTGCAATGTGAGTGGACCTTAAATTGTGGGAATTGATGCATACTTGGCTTCAGATACAGTGTGTGCACGATAAAAGTATGCAGAGAGGTGTTGGTTAATAGATCTGATTTGCAGAAGTTAAAGAGGTTGATCACTTGCTTATTCACTAGAAATGGACCCGAGCATTGTGTCAAAGGAATTAGCTGGTCATTCAAAACTACCAGATTTTATGACTGATTTTATGATAGATTCTATGTCATTCTATGGCATGTCAAAGGAATTAGCTAGTCATTCAAAGCTACTAGATTCTATGGCTAATTTTATGACAGATTCTATGCCATCCTATGATTGATTTTGTGGCTGATTTTATACTATGTACACCTGTAATTATTATCTTTATGATTGTAAAATCTCTATCTTTTCCTTATTTAGGATATATTAGTTGTAGACTTTTCTTTTAGAAAGATTTGTATATGATAGTTTAGCTATGTTTTAGAACTAAATTTCAGCTTGTATCCATTATATAACGGGCATTCTTCTCCAAAAAGAACAGATCAGTTTTGCTCAAAACTCTCTAAAATTATCATGGTATCAGAGCCTCAGTTCTAAATACTCTTGTGTCTCTTCTTCTTAGTCCTAGTTCAGTTCCTTATTCTTAGTCATTTTGATCAAGTTATCTCAGCCTCATGTCTTCAGACAAGCATGATATCTTATTGATTCGTTTCAATGGCAAAAACTACTCAGCTTAGACATTTCACTTCAAGATATTTGTCAAAGGCAAAGATCTATGGGTCATATTGATGGCATCAAACCTACACCTGACAAAGACAAAGACAAGGATGAGCACTCCAAGTGGGAAGTCAAGTATGCTCAAATCATGACATGCATTCTAGGATCTGTGGAATCCAACATCATTTTGAATCTTTGACCCTTTAAAACTATAGCAGAAATGTGAAATTATCTTAAAAAACTCTACGGTCAACACAATACTGCTCGTCGGTTTCAGCTTGAATATGAGCTAGCAAGTCTCTAACAGGGCAGTCTCTCAATCTCTGATTTTTATTCTAGTTTCATGAATCTTTGGACTGAATATACTGATATCGTCTATGCTACTTTACCTCCCGAAGGTCTTAATTCTGTTCAATCTGTATATAAAACTACTAAGAGGGATCAATTTCTTATGAAATTGAAATCTGAATTTGAAAGCATCAGGTCTAATATTATGAATCAAGAAACTGTCCCATCCTTGGATGCATGTCTCAATGATTTATTTCACGAGCAGCGACTTCTTACTCAAGCCACTATGGAACAACTTAAATCCACTCCTGTTCCTATGGCTTATGCAGCTCAAGGGAAGTCAAAAGGTAGGAACATGAGTACCATTCAGTGTTATTGTTGCAAAATTTTGGCTATTATGCTTCAAGTTGTTTAAAAAAATTCTGCAACTATTGCAAAAAGGATGGACATATCATCAAGGAATGTCCTATTCGACCTCCCAAGAGACCTGGAACAGCATATACTGTCTCCGTTGGTTCTTCTAGTGCTGGTAGTGCTAAGGATACAGCACATCTGACACAAAGTGCTCCTGCTTCTATTCAATCTGTGACACCTAAAATGATTCAGCAAATGATCATTTCTGCATTTTCCGCATTAGGACTCTAAGGTAAACCCTTCTCTAAACCTTCTCCTTGGTATTTTGATTCCGCGGCTTCCCATCACATGACAAACAATACTAAATTCCTCACCAATGTACGTAAATATCCTGGAAATCTCAAGATTTATACAACTGATGGCAACTCTTTGCCTATCACTGCCACCGGTGATGTTTCTTCATCCATAACCGATGTCTTTGTCTCTCCTAACCTTACCACTTTGTTTCTGTTGGACAATTAGTTGAAAATGATTGTAAAGTGGTATTTTCTAAATCCGGTTGTGTTGTGCAGGTTCAGCAATCGGGAAAGATGATCGCAAGGGGGCCTAAAGTAGGATGTCTTTTTCCTCTTCAATTTCCTATGTCTCCAAATTCCTCTTTACCTGTTATCACTTGTAATTCTGCTTATGTTGATTACTGAGCATGGTATAAATGCCTTGGACACCCAAACTCTAATGTACTTTATGCTTTGCTAAATTCTGGTTTACTCGGCAATAAAGGGTCACCATCTCTTAGTACTGTTCAATTTGATTGCAATTCTTGTAGACTTGGAAAAAGTAAAGTTCTGTCATTTCCCACTCACACACCTAAAGTAGTCCAGCCTTTTGATTTGATACATAGTGATGTGTGGGGAATGGCGCCAATTACTTCCCATGCTAATTACAAGTATTTTGTCACTTTTATTGATTACTATAGTTGCTTCACATGGATTTATTTTCTACATTCTAAAGATGAATCGTTTTCTGTCTTTAAATTTTTTCATGCACATTCAGACCCAATTTTCTGCCAGTATCAAAATTCTTCGTTCTGATAATGGGGGTGAGTACATGTCTTATTTATTTCAAGAATTTTTACAAATCAATGGTATAATTTCTCAAAGGTCTTGTCCTTCAACCCCTCAACAGAATGGGGTGGCTGAAAGAAAGAACCGACACCTTCTAGATGTTGTTCGCACCCTTCTATTAGAGTCATTTGTACCCTCTCGTTTTTGGTGTGAAGCTCTCTCCAATACTGTCTATCTCATCAATAGGTTACCTTCTCCCTCCTTGAACCATGTTCCCCTTTCTTTCGGTTATTTGGTCGTACCCCAAATTACTCTAATCTTCGTACCTTTGGTTGTGTGTGCTATGTTCATCTTCCTACACACGAACACACAAAATTAATAGCTCAAGCTGTTCAATGTGCTTTTCTAGGCTATTCGGTGCACCAAAAAGGTTTTCTTTGTTATGATCCCAACCTACGACGTATTCGGATTTCTCGAAATGTGATTTTTTTTAAAATCAGTATTTTTTTTCCACACACAAAGATGACCTTTCTCCTTCATTCTTTGTTTTGCCAATGTTTCCTAACTCCTCTACCGATTCCGTGTCGTCTAAGCCTCTCATAGTCTACCAACGACGCAAGATTTCAGCACCTCTTGGGTCCCCTCCAACTCATTCCCTTAATGCTGATCCCGTTCCAGCAACTACACCAGCACCTCTTAGACGAAATACTCGAGTTTGTAGACCACCAGATGGGTATGGTTTCACCTCTCCTTTTATCTTTGACAGCCACCGTATCTTCTAATCCTATTCCTTCATCCTATAAGCAGGCTATGGAGCATGAATGTTGGCGGAGAGCTATTGAAACAGAACTTCTTGCACTTGAAGAAAACCAAACCTGGGATGTTGTTCCGTGTCCACCATCTGTGAAACCTATTGGTAGTAAGTTCGTGTTTTCTATCAAGCTCCGTTCTGATAGATCCATAGAACGTTACAAGGCTCGATTGGTGGTTCTTGGCAACAAGCAAGAGTATGGCCTAGACTTTGAGGAGACCTTCGCACCGGTAGCCAAAATGACCACTGTACGAACAATACTCGCCCTTGCAGCATCACAATCCTGGTCTTTACATCAAATGGATATAAAGAATGCTTTCTTATATGGTGATCTCAAGGAGGAAGTTTACATGAAACTTCCCTACGGTATGCCTACTTCTTCCACTAATGATGTTTGCAAACTAAAACGCTCTTTGTATGGATTGAAGCAGGCACCGCGAGTATGGTTTGAAAAGTTTCGATCAACTCTCATTGGCCTTTCATTTACACAAAGCCAGTATGACTCCTCACTTTTGCTCCAACAGACATCCAAGGGCATAGTTGCTCTCCTTGTTTAAGTGGATGACATTGTCATCACCGATTCTGATATGGAGGCTATTTCTAAACTTCAAAATTTGTTGCACTCTACTTTCCACATGAAAGATCTCGGCTCACTCACCTATTTTTTGGTGTTAGAGGTGCATCATCGGCCTCAAGGTATCTTTTTGAATCAGCACAAGTATATTATGGATTTGGTTCAGCTAGCAGGACTCACCGACACTAATTCTATTGACACCCTAATGGAAATTAATGTGAAATATCGACGTGATGAAGGAGAACTTCTTGAGGACCCTACTTTATATCGAAAGCTGATTGGAAGTCTTATCTATCTAACTATCACCCGCCCGGACATCTCTTATGCTGTCCATATTGTCAGCAAGTTCATGCAAGCCCCTCGGCATCTCTACCTATCTACAGTCTGCCGTATCATGGCACACCTAGCCATGGCTTATTCTTCCCTACTGGTTCTTCCATCAAACTACAAGCCTATAGTGATGCAAATTGGGCTGGTTGCCCGGACACAAGAAAATCAACTACAGGATGGTGTATGTTTCTTGGTGATACTCTTATCTTTTGGAAATGCAAGAAGCAAGACTCGGTCTCCAAATCATCCACTGAGGCGAAATACCGTGCCATGTCTACTGCATGCTCCGAGATCATTTGGTTGCGTGGTCTTTTAATAGAGCTTGGTTTCTCCCAAGGTCAACCTACTCCATTACATGCTGACAACACTAGTGCCATCCAAATTGCTACCAATCCTGTCTACCATGAACACACAAAACACATTGAGGTTGATTGCCATTCTATCCGGGAGGCCTATGATCGCCAAGTTATCACTCACCCCCATATCTCCACTACTCTACAGATTGCAGTTATTTTCACCAAATCCATGACACGTCAGCGACATAACTTTCTTGTTAGCAAATTGATGCTTGTTGACTTACCAGCATCAATTTGAGGGGGGATGTCAAAGGAAATAGCTGATCATTCAAAACTACCAGATTTTATGACAGATTTTATGGTAGATTCTATGTCATTCTATGGCATGTCAAAGGAATTAGCTGGTCATTCAAAGCTACCAGATTCTATGGCTGATTTTATGGCAAATTCTATGGCATTCTATGGTAGATTCTGTGTCATCCTATGATTGATTCTGTGGCTGATTTTATACCATGTACAACTGTAATTATTATCTTTATGATTGTAAAGTCTCTATCTTTTCCTTATTTAGGATATATTAGCCGTAAACTTTTCTTTTAGACAGATCTGTATATGGTAGTTTAGCTATGTTTTAGAACTAAATTTCAGCTTGCATCCATTATATAATGGGTATTCTTCTCCAAAAATGACAGCTCAGTTTTGCTCAAAACTCTCTAAGATTATCACATTGTGGGGGCGGGGTTTCTCTATCTCCATTTCTTTGGGACAGCCTCTAACACTGTGCACAACAAACCATAGGCTTGGAGTAGTCTGAGGCCTATATAGCGAAAAAGAGAGTCCATGGATTGCTCCCTCTAAGCATTTTTTGGGTTTTTTTTTTCCCCCCCTTTCAAGGGAGCACAATAAGAGGATTCTTTTTAGAGGTTGAAAGCCCTTTGAGGGTTTTTTTCTTTTCTTTTTTACTTTTTCAATAGAAGAAAGCCCTTTGAAAGATTTAGCGAACAGTAATGAAAGAATGTAGTATTTTTGGTTTTCTTCTACGTCACTTGACTCTGCTTAAGATGTGGCAGATTTAGTGGACTTCGTTTTTGAGTGGAGAGCAGAGATCTTTAGGCAAATCCCTCTAGCTATTTTTGGTTGGTCACCAGGGGAAGGAAAAGGAGAAAACTTTAAGAAAAGAGCAGGCCCTGTTTAGTTATGTTGACTTTTGGATTTAGCTTTATTTTTCAAGTTTTACTTTAAACTTCCCATACTTGTTTCTCCCAGGAGGGTGCAATCAATAACAAGTTAGAGGTTAGTCAGATAAAGTAAAAGAAAGGGCAACTATTCCTCCAATAAGCCACCAGGTTTTGAAACAGAATCAAAAGGATCAAAGCCAAAATTTGGGATAGAAGGCCTAGGTTGTTGTTGTTGTTGTATTGGATCCAATTGCTTCTCTATATGAGAGCAACCATCTAGTTTCACCAACTAGCCTAGCTCTTGACCAGTATTTATATAAAGGGATTTAACCTTTCCTCCTCTTTTGGGCAATATGGAAACAGTGTTGCAAGAGATTTCCTGAAGTACATTCATCCTAAGCAAACTCTTTGTAGTTTACAGAGCCTTATTTTTATTTATTTTTTTATTTTTTACAACAGTCAACCCAAGCAGAGTTAAGGAGGAACATTCAATTAGGTCAGCAGCCAGCATTTACCACATATCAACAAAATGGAAATAAGAGCGAAGATTAGGATATCAACCACACACATGGCTTTCAGTAGAGCTAAAAAGAAAAAAGGAGGAACCCATATAGCCAACCCCAACTAATTGGGGATTAAGGCATAGGGGAGCTGAGTTGTGTATTTCTTACTAAGTGGAAAAATTGCAAACCTAGCTCTGTTTTCTGTTAGTTGCTTATGAAATGATTACATGGTTACCAAACCACAGCAAATACTACTGACACCAATAAACTATTTGGTGCACCGAACATGTTGAAGCTTTCCAGTAAAATTATTCCAGATATAATAAACTATTAGCTGTTCAGTTAACAACATGCAACCAGAGAATGAGAAAAAGTCCTATGCTTGCTAACCACAAATTTTAATAGTTGTTCTTCCCCACGCGCGCACGCGCGCGAGAGAGAGAGAGAGAGAGAGAGCTTCATAGTAAAGAGCATATCTCAATAGACAACAGGATGGGCACCGACAAGGGCATACTACATGCATATGGTTGTGCTAATCAAATGAGCGATTTTGTAATACTTACATCTTTAAGGGTAGCAAGTATCTCTTTAAGAGCTGACCGAGGAACGGCATCATGAGATATGAGCTTTTGGAGACAGGACAGTCCAATAACACTCAGCTTGGCATTCTTTACCTCACAAGCCATCAAAAATATCCGTAGTATGTCCTCATTTTGTGCGATCTCATCAGGGCTTGATAATGATCGAAGCTGCAATTTCAGGTCATATATGACTTATACGTATGCAAGAAGGCAGATCATTGTGCACTGTGGCTACCTCATTAACACATTCTCAAGATGCACATTGCATGCTATTCCTTTTCTATTATTATTTTTTTGATAGAACAAAAGAACATTAATAAGAGGGGCAAAAAATTTATAATGAATAACCGTGAGGATAAGGTATCTTCTCAAGCAAAGCAACAATAGCAAGAAGGAAAAAGAGAAAGCTTGAAAGTTAACAAAACAAAGGAGCTCTCCAATCTCTTTGAAATCCTGCAAGGAAGATCCTCCAAAGGCTTCAGTATAGGAGACCCAAAAAAAAAAAAACCCTTGTCCCCCCACAATAGATGAATGGGGAGAGATTGATTCTTAAAAATACTTGCATCACTTTCCAACCAAATATCCAAATTGCTGCCATCAATTTACAAGGCCAAAAAGGTTTTTGACATCCTTACTCCAAGCACTAACCTTGAAGTGCATTAGGAAAATGCCATCACGAAATCTTGGAGACACCCATAACTCACCAAGCAAATGAAAAGCATTGCTCAACAAAAACCAAACATTACCATGTAAGAAGCACTAACCACAATACCAGCACCTTTTCTTGTAGTAGAAAAAGAAATCATATTAGATGAAGGCCAAAAAGGAATTTGACATCCTTACTCTAAGCACTAACCTTGAAGTGCATCAGGAAAATGCCACCACAAAATCTTGGAGACACCCATAATTCACCAAGCAAATAAAAAGCATTGCTCAATAAAAACCAAACATTACCATGTAAGAAACACTAACCACAATACCAGCACCTTTTCTTGTAGTAGAGAAAGAAATCATATTAGATGTGTCTCAAAATATAAGAACTCCTACAGGTCAAAATAAAAATGATAAACAAAATTTAAAACTATCAATCCTCTTCAAATCTTCAAGCCCATAATCTCTATAAATTCCCAAAAGATAAGCAGAAATAACAGCATAAACTACAATTTTGTCCCAAAGAGAAGAGGAAGCAATTGTCTAATTTGTGAAAATTTTAGCATATCTCTTTTTCCAAACCAGGGAATAGTAACAAAAGCACATCCCCAAAGCCAAGAAGCATCTTTCTCCGCACCAAAATCTCTCACTTTGTTGTGAACAAATCATAGATTCTTCTAGAACTGACCAATTGATTACTATATACAGCAAAGAGGCAGTTTCACATCTTCCGAGCTATAATGTAGGGGAAATCAGGTGATTCTAGTTTCAAAATATTTAACACATCACAAAAGTGTCCAATCAAATACTTTCAAAGGCCTCCATTTTTTGTAACAGATCATTTTTATTAATCTTGTTAAACACTATAGACCTTAACTTTGGCACAAAGTTTTCTCTTCTAAATTAACTAGGTTAAGCGAAATTAGAAGTGTAAGAAGCACAAATAAGATGATGAAGGAAATATTTTAACCAAAAAAATACTTGAACCATCAAGGCTTTCACTCTTGTATCAAGAAGAGGACATTCGATGAGGATTCTTTTCACGTTAACCAATAAATAGGGGAGCTAGACTCTGTAGAGTGTTTAATACAACTATAGCTAGACTCTCTAAAGAAACTGAGAGTGGCCAACTACCAGAACTCCAGCCTGTAAAAGAAAGAAATAGGACTTCACAGTAAAGTGCCTTTCTTTTGCCCCTTCTACCAAACAGAATCAGCCACTAAAACATCCAATTTCTGATGTTCTTTAAAAAAAAACAAAACAAAACAAAACTAAAAGCACTCTAAGCAACTCCCAATCATTCGAATTGCACAAAAAAAGCAACATCCTAACGTAAAGACCAATCATCCAACACATTGAAACGATCACCTATCACATCTTCCTTCAAATGAGCCAGCCTATAGAAATCCAGAAATTTAGCCCTTAATGTCAACTCACCACACCAAACATCCTGCCAAAACAGAACCCGGATACTGTTTCCAATTCTAAACCGGAGAAAAATAAAAATCTGTGTCTAACCCTGATTGATCTAGTTCCAAATTCCTACACCATATGGAGCCCTTCTAAACTTAGTTTTCCACCCAAAACCCTCCTCTCAAAGTCTAATCACCACAACTTTCCGCTATAAGAAGTCCTGCTCAATCATAAACCGCCACATCCACTTTCCCATCAATGCCTTATTAAAAGTTGTCAATGGCTTTATACCTAACCCACCCCTCTCCAGAGGTTGTTGCACAATGCCTCATTTCATCAAATGATACTTATACTCATCCCCCGCCCCACTCCACAAAAATCTGCAACGAATCCTCTCCACCTATTTGGCCACACAACTTAGAATGGGGAAGGGAGCTAGACACTATAGCTAGACACAAATATCTTATCAGGGAAAAAAGCTGTACTTTTTTTTTTATTCATCAAAAAAATAAATAAACAAGGGAGCTAGACACTATAGCTTCCCTATAATTAGCATTTCTCAAACAATGAAAAGTCCAAGAGACAAAATTAACCTTCCAGAACTAGAAATCTTAGATAGGGGTGGAATAATGCATGGACACTTGATATATTCTAAGAGAAGTAATGGAGAGAGATCAATCTCCAAACCTATATTCCTCCCAAAACAGAACCCGAGAACTATCTCCCACTCTAAAACATAGTAGATGAACAAAGTTGTGATAAGCCCCAGTGATAAATCTTCAACAGCTAAGGTAAGGAGCTTGCAACCCTCCCTTGGGATCAATCCATTTTGTCATAAGCCATATTAACTTTTGATGACCTTAGGCTATAGAGAATTGGGTTGTAAAGGGAATTTACATAGCCATTTACCAAATAAGGAAATATTTTTGGACAGCAACTTATCCATACCAAGACCATCTAAAGATTTGCATTTCAAAACCTGATCCCAACCCACGAAAGGATCTCTCCTATGAAAACCCTTTTTTGACCAAAGGAAATCTCTTGTCAACTTCTCTATATTCTCTGCCACCCCAACAAAAACTTGAAAAGGGTTAGGAAGTAAAGGAGGATGTCAGAAAGACCCATCTAGCGACAATAGAGCATCCTTCCAACCACCCAACCTCTTGCTAATCCTAACAACAACCAGATCTCAAATAGAAGTACTCCTTGGATTGCCTCCCAAAGGAACCCCTACGTAAGTGAAGGCTGGTTTGCACTCAACACAACTAATGACAGCCAACAAATCATATTGAGATAAGAATTTGTAAAGTCTCATAGCCTGCTGCAAATCATTAGTATTGATCCTATACAGTATAACATCCAAGCCAAGGCTTAAACGTTAGGGAAAACTTTAAGCATCCACATGATCTCACTAGAATGGAATGGAATTGAAGATTATCACTAGTTCAAATCAGATGAGCAAAGAAAGTATTCCTAGAGTAGGATCTACAACAGTTCAAACTCTCTTGTTCAGGAAGTTGGAGAGCTAAATGAAATATATCAAGTATTACTAGAGTAGGATCAACAACAGTTCAAACTCTCTTGTTCAGGAGGTTGGAGAGCTAAACAAAATATATCATGTCAGATAAAGGGGTGAATAGCTTCTTAGTCATTTAGATTACAATAAAAATGGAAACTCCAAGAATTAACATCCTCGTGATAATAAAGAACTCCAAGACTACAGCATCATGTAAAAAGGAAGAGCTATACTATCATAGGAAGAATGAAGATAAAATCTCACTCTGGAACTGTCTACTTGGAGTCCAGGGGGAAGATTGGATCTTCTTAGCAACTTTGAATAATTTCTTCCTGATTAAGTTCAAAGGTTTTGGAGGCTCCAAGAGGCCATCTGTATGGTTGTGCTAAGTTAGTGGTGTATTGGTGCATTTGATTTGATTTGGAAAACAGTGATCTTGTTTGGCATCCTTATAGTTGGCACTTGCAGTGTTTTTCTGAGTCTTTGAGACTTTCTGGATCCTATTAATCTCTTCGAAGGAGTATTTTCTTTCACTGAAAGCTTGAGCAGCTAAAGGCCAAAGAGATGCTGAGCAAACTACTTTATCCACCACAAAGTTAATTTGAAAGGCTTTCCTCCTTAAAAATTTAGGCACTCATCTCTCTTACCATATATATTATAAACAACTATTGTCATAGTACATTTCCCAACTGTTCTAGCATTCTTTTGGAAGGAAACCAAAGCCTTTGAATTGCACAAGAAATCATCTAGACTCTCAATCACTTAGGTGGGGATTTTACCTAAAGCTCCAGCAATTAAAGACTGAAGAGAGGCACTTAAAAACTATTTTATCCACGAAAATACAGGTTAATTTAGAAACTTTTCCTTACAAATTTAGGTCCCCTCCATGACCAAATACCTTTGAAAACTAACGACATAGTCCATTTTAGCATTATTTTGGAAGGTACCAAAACCTTTGAATATATATGAATCGGACGAAAAAATGTAAATGACCGAATTGAGAAAATCCTACTTGGTATGATTTTATTGGTAACATAAGGTTAAAAGATCCTTTATTGTGCTTATCAAGGACCAGCAAAACCATGCCATATTCAATTTTGTTACAAACTCCTTTCTAAATTTCTCAAACCCTCTTCGGATTAGGTTTTCCATTTTTTTTTTCTTTCACTTTCTTCATTGGCTATATCAACAAATTTGTTTACACTAGTCAATCTTGCTTTCCATCAACTCTTTTTTTCTCTTGTTCCCCAAATCATAACCCTTTGAGTGTGTACCAGAAAACCCACAGGGCATGCACAAAACAAAAGCCCCCAGAGCACGCGCATTGGGCAAGTACATCAGGCAGACCCTGTGTGTGCCCAAGAACACTAGGCAATCTTGTTTTCTCATCAAGTCACTAATGAAGCAATTGATAGTCTAATTCAAACAAAGATTCAACTCATCTCAAATCGGAAAGAAGAACTCCACTGATAATTAAGCTTCCGATTGACCTAATTACAGCATCAATTACAGCACAAGTATGGAATGCACCTCGTTGATCAAAGAAATGACAGATTGAGAACCGAAATGAGAAAAAACCTTAAGAATTGCGTGTTCGGCAGCGTCCTTGAGTGCAGGGTACCTCCGGCGAGCTTCAAGTGAGAGTGCGCGGAGATCTGACTCGAGAACCGCAACCATGAACGCCATCTCTCTCCCTCTCTCTCTCTCTCTCTCTCTCTCTCTCTCAGATAATTGACAAAATGCAGGGGCGCATACAGACAGCAATGAAGTGGGGGGGAGAGAGAGAGGGAGAGGAGATCCAGGAGAGGTGAGTATAGAGCTCTATGAGAGAGACTGATCTATGAATTGAATGTTCTTGTTCCTGCGTTTCGCACGTGCTTATTCACGTGACTGGACACAGTTAGCGTCTGTCTTGACGGATTTGGATCACCTGGACCGGCCCGGACCGGACACCCCCCTGAAAAGTTCGATTACCCTTTTTCCTTTTCTTCTTATTCATTAACATTTATAAAGAATATCCTTGTCCTCTCTCTCTAAATGAAATAGATATATAAAAAAAGGCAAAAATATACAATTTTTTTTTGCTTGAAAGACATTTTGATATTCATTATCTTCTATAATTTTTTTTTATTTTTAATTATTCTCATAAGATATTTTTATAACAAATTATATATTTTTTTTCTATTTCAATCTCTCATAAAATTAATAAAAATTTTAACTGTCAATATGTCATAATTCTTCTCATTTACCAGAATTTAAGATCGACAATGTTAAAGAAAATAAAGATGGAGTCTGTTACATTTATCGTGATATTCAATTCTATACTTTTTATTTGCTCAATTGTTTAACTAAAATAGGAAATATAGAAAGAGATCGACTCTCATCTCATTTTTCCTTTTATTATTTATTAAAAAAAATTATGCAGGTCTAAAATTGCAATTGCAAGATTGTGTTATTTGCATCCTAATTTCTAGGAGATAAAATTATCCTAAATTATTCATTCTCTTTTACTTATCTTGATTCCTTAATCATGGTTGCCCAAAGCTTTAGGAGGACTCAAACCCCATGTTAGGTTCATAAGATCCTTTTGAATATGGTAATTCCAACTCAGAGAGAGAGTGAAAGGAGATTTCTAGGACATAGTAATTCCAACTATGAGAGAGAGAGAGAGAGAGAGAGAGAGGGAGGAGATTTCTAGGACATAGATATCAACAACCATTCAAACATCTTCCTAATTATAGATTTTGCTATTTCTGGTTGTGAACCAAATTAAGCCATTCCAACTACCATATATTGTAATGGCTTAGACAAGTTTTTTCAGGGTTGAGAGAGGGAAAGATGGAGACAAAACACATTGCAGGATTATTTCTGTGCCTGTTGATGCTTGGGACGGTGCTTGCCGACCCGGGCTTGGGTGATAGGCTTAGAAAATGCGAGGAGGCCTGTGAGTCAAGATGCGAAACTCCCGGAACCCTATGCAGCATTAAGTGCGCAATGTGGGAATGCAATGAATGGTGGGGATATGTTTCTCTTTCTGAGCCAACTGCTTCCACTCAAGGTATCCAAAATTCTTCCTATTGTTTCTAATAAAAAAATTATAATTTTATCAACAAACGAGTGTTACATCTTTTAATCAAATATCGAATTTAAAACTTAAGAATGAAAAAAATTATAATTAATCTGATAATACTTAAAACAAATTAATCAAAATATAATTTCAAATATCGGTTGATTATCACAATTTTGATTTCCCATCTAACGTCATAATTAATGCCATAAATCTTATTATTTGTTTGCGCCCAAATGTGCAGGAGTCAACCCTCATCAATCCACTCAAGTCTAAGCAGAAGGGCACGGCCGGTCTTTGCAATGTGTTGTCCTCCTAATCAATGGAGGATATTGTAATAGTTAACCCAAAAGGCAATAAAAATAAGTCTTTGCAATTTTTTTGTTTTTTTTTTTTTTTGCAGACAATCAAATGGACATGATGAATTGTGAGCTCTTTGTTTTCTTTTCTCCTTTTTCTTTTTCTTTTTTTAATTTTCTTTATCGACTCTAACTATAATTAATTAGTCTACATTATCATCTTTTTTATAAATTTCAATAAAATTGAAACAATACAGGTAAAAATTTACATTCTCCGTCCATAATTTTAATACGCTAATGACCTTAAAGACGGAAATTCCTCCATATGTTGTTTATTCATACATTACATTTGAGTAAAATTATGAAGCTGATATATAATTTATTATTAAGATTTG
The DNA here is from genome assembly GCA_037126225.1 of Dillenia turbinata. Lineage (NCBI taxonomy): Eukaryota > Viridiplantae > Streptophyta > Magnoliopsida > Dilleniales > Dilleniaceae > Dillenia > Dillenia turbinata. The sequence goes on along the minus strand of JBAMMX010000028.1, from coordinate 8,317,562 downwards.
ATAAAATTATAAGACTTTAAATTTTTATTAAATTTAGTGGTCTGTATTTTTGTACAATTAGCGACCTAAATATTTATTTGACAAGTGGACCGTGGACCATGATAAAATTATAAGTCCATTACTGGACTTATAAAATTTTTTTCTCATAATAATTCTTTTAATTTAATAAACTACAAAATGTAACCCTATTACAACTAAAATAAAATATCACTCTTGTAGTAATGGTGACAATATTTTTTTCTTTTGATCTCTTTTTCGAGGAGAAACAACAGAAGTGAGCAACCAACAAGCTAACAACTGACTTGAGACTTCTATCACTTAAGCAAGATATTGGATTTGAGTTTTGCGCATGACGAAAACAAGTATTATAAGAACTTTGCCTGCTAAAGGAAATCTGGTTTAAACTAAATCTAGTTAGGTAACAAATGATAACCGAATAAAAAAAAAAAGAAGTACTCTTCTATACTTTTGTTAGCCCACAAGCTTACCATTATAGTAAACATGTTCATTTAGTTTGACTTGAATTTTGGATCTCCATTTGTAAATCATAGTAGCTTAGCTGTATTATGAGCTTTGTAGTTTTTTTCATTACAAGGAGGAGAATTCTTTGTCATCTGCATGTAACAAGCAATAGACATTGCCACTTGGCTGTTCCTTGTTCATGATTTTGGAAGACAGGTTGCATTTGTAGCATCCAAGTTTCCTTTATACAAGCCCAGTATCTGCAAAATGAACAAAAACATGAATCACCAATACTATTGTAAAGTGCATATGTTGACTCCAGGGATTGGAAAGAAAAGCACCTCAATCAATTTAAGGCCATACTTTCAGCCTCTTTCCTCAAAGATTCAAATAGCTCCGAAGATAGGTACCGTTCTCCGAAACTCGGAAAAATGACCTGCAAAGCAATGAGAAAAAGCCATTGTTGCAACGTATGTTCTTCTTGGGGTTGGGATGGGAAAATGCAGGAGACAGTGATATGTTCCATGCACCAGAAGAGATTAGGGATCGCTCTTTGATGGGATTATCTAACAAGTTTTTAGCAAAAGTAACAAAAGAAAACAGCTAAAACACGATTGAAGAAGACATCAACACCCCCCCCATCTGGTAGAAAAAGCAATCCTAACTTACAGCAATAAGTTTCCCAATATTTTCCGGCCTCTTTGCTATCTTTATTGCAGCCGCAGCAGCAGCCCCCGATGAAATTCCCACCTGCAGTATATAAGCGGATGATAATTGATATCGACTTTTATGAGGGGATAATACTAATAATGGGAATTTTTTGCAATGGATCAAGTGTAGAAGATTAAAATGGGAGTTTTTAACTATCAATGCAGTCTTGAACTTTTTCATATTCATAGTGGTGTTGCTAGCTCATAAGATGGAAAGCAAAATGATCCATGCCAAAGTGCATAGCGTAGAATCTTTTGAAACATATAATTGGCCACATATTCTACATGTGAATCATGTCTATAATCAGATAAATATAATGTGATAAGCCATGTTTTATACCCTAAACAGTAATGGACTTTACCAGTAAACCTTCCTTTAGTGCAAGCTGCTTAGCAGTCTGTATAGCTTCATCACTTGGAATCTGAAAGAAGAGAAGGAAAAAAAAAAGAAAAAAAATCTCATTAGAATTTGTTTGAAAGAAGGTCGACAAAAATAAAACAACCAATTTGGCACACTATAGAATTCCAAGTCTGTTTCTGTTATGTATTTTCCCGAAGAGAACCATCAGTGTTAAGACGAGAAATCAACTTCATCACCAAGTGAACGAAATGTTCCTTATACCATTCAAAGTAACAAGCAAGGAAAAAAATTCCAGACTTACTTGAATGACTTCATCAAGTATACCGACATCCAAAATAGAGGGAATTATTCCGGTGCCAATTCCTAGAATTTTATGCGAACCTGCAGTGTAGAAAATGGTCAAAATTGAATTTTTGGAGATGCCCATGGTCTGCCTTACAGAAAATGATCTACATTTTGACTCCACAACTCACCAGGCTTTCCTCCGCTTAAAACTGGACTTTCAGATGGTTCTACAGCATATACCTACATGTATAGTTCGACAATCATATATTAGAGCTTAACTGGATCTCACTCTCTCTCTCTCTGACAGCATGCAGACATAAACACTTACCTTGATCTTAGGGTTTTTCTCCTTGAGGTATTTGCCTGCACCTGTTATTGTACCTCCTGTCCCAATCCCACAAACAAGAGCATCAATCTTCCCTTCGGAGGCATTCCATAGTTCTGGCCCAGTTGTTTCATAATGAATCTACAAAAATCAACAAACATAGAAAATCGCTTTCCAACCACTCGGTTAACATTTTTTAACACATCCATAAAGTACCTTTGGATTGGCAAGATTTTCAAATTGGTTAAGGTAATAACCATTAGGCGTGGCTGCCAGCAATTCATTTGCCTTGTCAAAAACCCCTTGCACACCGTTGACAATATCAGTGAGGTGCAGCTCGGCTCCAAAGGCCAGAAGGACAACTTTCCTCTCAAGAGTCACTGGATATGGCATGACAATTTTCAGTTTGTAACCCTTTGCTGCAGCAATGAATGCCAAACCAATTCCAGTGTTGCCACTGGTGGCCTCAATGAGCACAGTCTAGTCCACATTATTAAAGCATATGTAAGTAAGTATGCAGTTTTATGTTTCCAATAGATTAATTGCTAGAATTAATCATTCATAGTAAAACCAGTCACAGAGATCAACTAGTTGATGAATAAGACAGTGATATGAGCAGCTCTTTTTTCTTTTCCCGACTTACTGCCGGCATCCCAACCCTTTTGGGGAAGATTGATTCCATGAGCCATATTTATCTCATCCTACTATAGCAGGGCAATATTGGGACAGGATATTCTATCGTTGAGAGTGGCCCTACAACAATCATGTCTTTGCGGAGTTTCAAAATCTCAATCTATACTAGCAAGGTACTTATAGAGGTTTGGCTTGGAGCTAGACTAAATAATGGGGTCATAGAAAACTTTTTAACCCAACTTGCAAAAGAACTGTCATTTGATTAATATTCAAGAATATGAAACCAATATAACATAACTGGACCCCCCCCCCAAACAAAAAAAAAAGTTAGGGGAAGGGAAGGATACAAATCTAGCTTAAGGTAAAATTTTCATAGCTTCTAAGCTCTATAATAACCTAAAGGGTAGGTCCCATGCACCAGGATATCAAGGTCAAAGAAACTATGACAAACAAACCTTTCCAGGAACAATGAGGCCCTTTTCTTCTGCATCTTTGATCATGCTATATCCAATCCTGAAAACCATAAGAATTGCTTTCAATAGGCGGCTTATGATCCATACAACTACGACGAAGCAAACTGATAAACCTAGTCAAGTAAAATAAATGGCTACCTGTCTTTAACACTAGAGCATGGTTCCATCATCTCTAGCTTGGCAGCAATACGGGCCACGCAACCGTCCACTACATTGTTGAGGTATACCATGGGAGTGTTGCCTATTAGCTACAATTCCAAAGACGAGAAAACCATAATTAATATATTGTTATCCCACGTAAAAATTAACAAAAATGGTAGTCATACAATGCTGATATAGACATATTTACCTCGGTAACATCTTTAGCAATTCCATCCACCATACTTAGTTTTTAGGGCCCCACCAGCTGATCAAAAGAGCAAGGTGGTCGCAAAAAAAATTGCAGAACAAGCCTTGAATTGCAGTGTTATTTAGCCAAGAGAAAAAGTACCTGTTCCAACGTATGTTCTGCTCAAAAAACTAGGCAAGGGAAACAGATTATTTGGAAAAAAAAAAAAAAAACTAATCAAATAATTCAAGTTTTCAACTTGCAAGCAATCTGGTTAGAAAGAATCCTAACCAGGTACGAGAGCTGTGGACACCAGTTTGGTGATGCCTAAGGGTACCAAATCTCACACACACGATCTCTTGAACAATACAGAAATCTTATAAGTTACACTAGAGCATAAAAAACTTCAGGTACCAATATAGATGCTTTGATGCTTTTTTTGATTTTAGGATATCAACAAGATAGTATAACAAACAATCGTAGCAAAAATCACCCGTGTACATAAAATTCTCAAGGAGCCATACAAGTCTTCACGCAAGCATATCAACAAACAATTGACACAAACAATCAAAAAAAGTAACTTTTTTCAGGTACCCAATAACAAAAGCATTCCCCTATTTCAGCATAACTGATCAAATCACAGTTACAAGATAATGGGACCAAAGATTTACAATTCAAAGCTTTATAGACAACTAAAGGAAGAGAGTTACCCAGTTGAAGATCTTGGATACCCAAATCTTGGAAAAACCTCAGGAGTTGCAAACAATGAAGCAAAAAGAGAATCCAATGTAAAAGAATAAATTGCAACACACTTGTTATTATTAAAAACAGACATTTTGAAATAGAGTAATTTTTCTTCAATAAAATAAGCATAAGCCATGTTATCTCTTCTTCTGCTTTGAACTCCACCCCGTGTTGTCTTTTTGACCGAAAGGGCTGTGCCATAGTTTTAAATAGGATTGAGTTGGGAAAATAGGATTGAGTTGTAGTCATCATCCTTGCCATAATTTTAAAAATAATAATAAAAAATAAAGGGAGATTTCAATTTAAAAGCTCAGAATAGCTTATGCCGACTCGTTTCACACCGTCTCTTATTATTATTATTTTTTTATAAGCTAAGAGACTAAAGTTGTTTGTCTTTTTTAATAATTACACTTTTTAGTCAAAATTTTGTTTTAAATTGCCAAACATAATACTGAAAAAGAATATAATGTTGACGATAAAAACATGAATATGATAAGAAAACAAGAATGAAAACAATTCACAATTCTCTTTTAAAATTAATTTTAGTATATTAGGGATAATTAAAATTAATTATGAATAATTACTTATTCAAAAAATTAGTAAAATTTAATTTGTCTTGGACAAGTCAACCTCCATCATAGACGAGTCAAACTGTATATCCAAAATACTTGGACTTAATCTAGAGTGTCAATTTATATATTGAACAAGTCGATCCGTCAAATTGTCAAGTCGATCTCATCATAGCTCCAAGTCGACTTAGGATTCAAAAACTTGAAAATTGGTTAAATATAGAAAGTCTCAAGTCAACCACAGTATTAGACAAGTCAACCTAATGAATACAAATCTCAAAAAATCAACTCTGCAGTTAAGTAAATCGACCTTAGAGGTGGGCATGGGCCAATTTTGGCCCGAAAACTAGCCTAGTCGCCCCGTTGTAGCCCGAGCTAAAAATCAATCCAATTTACAGTAAACCAAAACTGGACCAACACGGGCCTGAAACTAGCACATAATTGGTCCAAATCCAGAATCGGTTGGCCATCCAACGGCTAGTTGCTATTTTTTATCTTTCCAGTTTTACCCATTCCAACACTTATAAAATGACTAGTTTGAGAGATATTTTAATTTATAAAATTAAAAATGTTACTTATAAATAGGTCACAATTCATTTTCAAATCCTACACAATATAATCTTTTATATTTAGTTTATGAGTTTAGGAAAAAAAGAAAAGAAAGAAGATGATGAGATTTTCTTTTTATTATATTTGGGAGTATTAGAAATGAAAGAAAATGATATAGAATTTATCTGGAATTAAAAAATTTTTTATCATTTTTTAAGGGTAAATTTGATATATGGGTGAGACAACTTTTTAGTTCTCTCTCTTTCTCTTTTTCTTCCCATTTTTGGGAAAAAAAATTTATTGTTAAAAATCTTCCGATTTCTCTCATTCTAAAACTCTCAAATGAAAGAAATGGAGTAATTTTCTATTAAAATCACTTTTCTTCTCTTCTTTTCTCTTTATCCAAACATTGGGTTACTCTCTCTACTCTCTCTCACAATTTCCTACTCTTTCTTTACCTACAACATTTTCTTCTCTCCGTCACCATCTCATAATCTCATTATTTCCTACTACTCTCTCCACCTAAACTTACAACATCTTTTAAGATTTAACAAAATTTTAAGATTGAAAACTCAAATTATTCAAAATTTAGCAATAAACAATCGCGATCTCTATCAAATCAATAACAATTTATTGCTGTTACGGACATTATGCCTGAGGATAATCTGATGGTTCTGGAGACTATTTTTCCCTGGCGGCTCCCTTGTTTTATGCATCATGAAAGTAAAATGTGCGTGAAGATTTGCAGGTTTCACATATGTACAGAAAGAGGGCCCTTTTACATTTTGGCAGATTTCTCACATTGTATTCATTATTTGCTTTTTCGGATTGGTGGCAGAGCAACTTCAAGAATCACTTCATTCTCTCTGTCTCTTAACATGTTTTCCTACATAATAGCAAGCTTTGTTAAGAATCCGTTACCAGTGGCGAGTGGACGCTGGAATATGATATCTTCCTTGGTCGTTTGCTTGAAAAAATAATCTCTGACACGCATCTTCATTGTTAGTGTCTTCTGTGTGTGCTATTCTTCATTTCCTGCTTCGTTTAGTGCATTAGGAGAATGGGGCATTTCCCCAAGTGGCAGCTTTTCATTCTGCAATTTCTAATTATCTGGTTTCTGCATAGTTACTAGTTGTATCTCTGACAAGATTGTTGTCCTTTCAGATCAACCAGGAAGAAAGGGGTCTGCCATTTGGTGCGGTTGAGGGTTGCTGAAGGTCGTGGCTCTGATTGCTGAAACTTCTCATCAATATTGCTTGAAAATTGATTTTTACATCTCTCAATTATTATTATTTTTTTTTATCATCTCTCTCTCTCTCTCTCAAGTCTATAAATTTGGATGGTAGGAAACTCTACCTCCGGGTCATTCTCATTGAGTTTCCTTTGATCTTCATGATAGACAGAGAAGAGAGAGGGGGAGGGAGGGAGAAGAGAGAGAGAGAGATGACTTGCTTGGAAGTCTTTGGAGTAATTGGGGGAGTAATTATCTCAGTTATAATTTTTTGGTACGTTTAAACATTTGTAAAGTATACTCTTGCCTTTGAATACTTGCTATCATATGGAAATTTTAGCATTTACGTGAATATTGAGATTGATAAAATTTATAATTTCAACATTTCTATTTTTTTTTTTTTTTTTTTTTTTTGCATTTGCTATGGTGCTCTTTTTAGAGAGAGAAGGAGAGGCTCTATTTGGTCTAATAATTATGGATTTCTTGAAATATGAACTCAACCAAATTCTAGATGTAGACATGGCATAGGAGAACGTTAAATGTGTTGCAAATCAAGGAATGAGATCATTCCATAGCAACTACTTGTTGATAGTCGATCTAACATTTTTATATCAATTTTGACAAGTTATTACATCGTAATCGTACCCAGAAAAAAAAAAAAAAATCATCCTAGAATTGAAATTTAGTCTATTTAAGAACCCCATTGATCAGGACCCGAGAGCAAGCATGGAGTCAATCAGAGCAGCTGGGTTATCAAAAGACCCAAAATTTCTAACAAACCCCTTCTCTAATTTCCTTCACATGTCCAATAAAACAACGAAAATCAAAATTTTAAGAATAGGGTATTTAATCAAAAACCCATCAAAACCTCCCTAGAAAGAAAAGCAAGCAATTCAGCAAGACTACATTCAGCAATTTGGAACTGATTGCATATACGAGGTCTGTGATGGTGCAAGAATGATATAAAGGGTTTTATTTAAGAAAAACTGAGAAATTTTAATTAAAAAAATGCTTTTCACGATAAAAATCGAGAAAACTCAAATATTTTTAATTAAAAAGTTGCCAAACTATTGTTGTTGTAATAATAATTATAATTATTTTTAACAATGACCACTTGAAAAAAAAAAATAGAATGAAAAAAATGGGTCATGTACAAGTCACGTGATGTTAAAATGGATGGGAAAAATAACCGGAATATTTGTAAATATTGTCAACGTTTTGGGGATTTGTGTAGTTTGGTGAATTTAAATGATTGAAACTTCATAAGTTTGTGTTTATATAAACTCATAAGTTGAATTCCTCAAAAATAAAAAAGTCATTACTTGAAGATTTTGTGCAGCAACGCCATTGACAGATTTTGTGAATTCCTGTTGTGCTGAAACAGAAAGTGTGAACTGTCTTGTTTTTGTTTGAAGAGACGATCTGTGCGCATTGATGTTTATAGGACTGCATAACATGCTGCCCTATCCACACATTTCTTAAATATTAGCATTAGACATGTTCATCTTCTATAACAATTACTTGTTAACAAACGTACCAGGTTTCCTCCAGCATTAGTTGTAACAGTTACTTCTATCCACACATTTGGATCCTCTCTCTCTCTCTCTATCACGAGACATGTATCAAAATAATACAAAAAAAAAAAAAAATTAAAACAACCCACGTATGAAAAAAATTCTAAATCTAACATCCATATGTGGGGTCTTAAAAACTTAATATGAATAATGTCAATGAACAGTATCATATCGAGTTTTCAAGACTCGACATGAACAAAACCATGTCGAGTCTTGAAGACTCGATATGAATAGTGCCATGAATCTGTCATGGCGTGAACAGTATCATCTTGAGTTTTGAAAACTCGACATGACACTATTTATGTCGAGTTTTAAAAACTTGATATGGCACTATTCATATCGAGTTTTTAAAACCTGATATATGAATGTTAGATTTAAAATTTTTTTCCAAAATGTGTCGTTTTAAATTTTTTTTTTTTTTTTTATGTCATTTGGGTACATTGCTTCTCTCACACATCTAAGAAGTATTTATGGCAAAAAGACAAGAAAATGGGTGTTGGTCTATTAGATTAAGACATTTTCTTCAATTAATTTCAATGCTACGACTTCTTAACATGATTTATTAGATTAGGTATGTAAATGTATAAATGTAACCCTTCTACTTTGTTGTATTCAACTCTGTACTCTGATGTATGTTCATTGCCTTAAAATAAATAATTAAAAAAAATTATTACTTACTTGCTACTCTTGCCATTGTCAAGAGAGGACCATCTTATCCGTATATAGTTTAAGAGAATGGTAAGAGGGATGTGCCACCAAGAGAGTGACTTAAATGGTGAAGCTATGGTGGATAGGGGTGTTATAACACTCAAGTCGAGTCAGGTAGTGTTATTACCCTGTCTACCCGAGTACTAGTTAGGTGAGCTCGAGTTCGTCAAGTTTGCATCTCTCAAGCTCGAACTCAAGTTTGAACTCAAAGTGTTATCAGATAGTGTCACCAAATAATATAGATAATATATTCAAAAGATTATATCTTTAAACGTAATTTTATATATATAAATTATTTTAAAAAATATAATTAATTAATTCGAAAAGCTCGTCGAGCCTTCGAGTTCAACATAGTTGGGCTTGACCTCGAGTTTGATACTAAACTATCTGAGCTCGAGTTCGAGCTCCAGTCAAGTTTTGACCAGATAGTGTCACGGGTACCCGTAACACTATCCGAATCTCATAACACCCCTAGTGGTGGGTTGGTTGAGTTGTCAGAGTCAAAGTAATAGTTCTAATGACTTGCCTAGTCGCTGGATTTGATAATAGTTCTCGTGTCCCTAGAGGTTAGGGTAGTGCCTTCTTCTTCTCAGCAATTACTTCCCTCCCTTTTTGAGATCACTCGAAAGCATTACTTTTCTTATTGACAACATGTTTTAATGTGTTCAACCGAGAAAGTGAACCGTGTCTACCCAAATAGGGGTTATTTCCCTTATTGACGAAATGTTTTAATGTGTTCAACTGAAAGAGTGGGTCATGCCTACTGAATAGGCGTTCCCTTATTGACGACACATTTTAATGTGTTCAACCAAAAGAGTGGGTCGTGTCTACCTAAACGAGGTTACTTTCCTTATTGACAACACATTTCTTTAGAAGAAAGAGCATTAGGCTAGTGTCTTGTGGGTTTGAGGGCCCAAACCGTTTGTTCACTTTATGGTCACCTAGTAATATGCGAAAGTACCAATGTTTTGATTGATGAACTGAAAGATAACAAATCTCAAAGCTAATAAGGATAATAAAAATTACTAGTGATAGATTCATAGGTTCTCAAAGTTCCATGCTCTCATTATGGCCAAACCGTTTAGGTGGCTTTGTCGGTATGTCCCTAGGCGAACCACTGAGTGCACTTGATAAGGGCCCTTCCAATTAGGCGCTATCTTGCCACCTAGTGGAGGCTGACTTGTGGCTTCTACCCTTCGAATGACCAAATTCCTAACTTAAACATTCTAGTTTTGATCTGCCTATTGTAATATCGTGCCATTTACTACTGATAAACAGCCATTCAAACGGATGCGATCTCTTATAGTTTTAGGAGTAGGTTTAGTCGTTCACATAGTGCAGGCTCGTTCTACTCATGCTCATATTAATCTACACAAAGTGAGTGGATTTCGATCTCTCCTAGCATTACTGCTTCACAATCATATGTCAAACTGAACAGTGTTTCTCCTGCTGCCCTTTGGGGCATGGTTCGGTTGGCGTAAAGGATGTTGTAAAGTTCATCCACCTTGTGACCTTTAGTTTCATCCAATGCTGCTTTAAGTTCCTGTAGAATTGTTCGATTTGTCACTTCAGCAAGGCCATTAGCTTCTGGGTACATGATAGAGGTGAAACGGTGCTGGATTTTCAATTTGCTACAAAATTTTTGAAAAATTTTGTTATCAAACTATTTGTCATTGTCGGTAATAAGGATATGAGGCACACTGAATCTGGTGATGATAAACATCCGTACAAAAGTTTGTATCTTTCCAGTAATGATTTGGGCTAGTAGTTTAGTTTCTACCCATTTGGTAAAGTAATCGATTGACACGATGAGGAATTTTCGTTGTCCGGTAGCATATGGAAATGGTCCAAGAATGTTCATTCCCCATTGCGTAAACGACCATAGGTTTGCTATCGGGCAGAGTTCGATAGAAGGTAGGTGTGATACCAAGGAGAAGCATTGACATTTGTCACACCTTTTAACATAATCTTCCCCATCAACCTTCATGGTTAGCCAGAAATATCCTTGCCGCAAAGCCTTATTGGCTAGATTTCGAGCACTTAAATGGTTGCCACATACCCCATCATGGATTTCTTTGAGTACGTAGTTTCCTTCATCATGCGTCAGGAATTTCAGGTAGGGTGAGTGAAGGATTTCTTATAAAAGTACCCATTGATAATAGCATAATGAGTGGCTTTACATCTCAGCCTAGCTGCCTCTAAAGATGAGTCTGGTAGTTAACCATGTCTTAAATAAAATTCTATAGGGTCCTTCTAGCTTGTTGAATTATTTGCCGATAGGATCTACTCGGGTTTGTCAATACTTAGGTACAACAAACTCTCGATATAGACCGTTCGGTTGGTTGCGATAGAATCTGAGCTGGGTAGCTTGGAAAGCATATCAACTCATGCATTCTCCGATCACGAAATTTGTTGTAGTCCACCTTGTCAAATTTGTTTATTGCTTCTCGTAGCTTGAGTAGGTATTTCGTCATTATTGGTTCCTTAATTTTATAGATCCATTTGATCTGTTTGATGACTAATTGGCTGTTAGTGAAGACCCAGATGTTTTTTGCTCCTAGTAATGTTATGATTTGCAGTTTGATCAAGAGGGTCTCGTATTCAGTCTGGTTGTTAATCACTTGAAATCAAAATGGAGTGCGTACTCAACCTTAAAGTTGTTCAGGCCCACGAATATGAGTCCGACACCACTTCTTAAGGAGTTTGATGATCTATCCATGTGGAGTGTCCACTCCGGTAGTGAGTTTTCTTCTTGGTCATCTATAGGGCCCCGTTCCAAGGAGGTTGGGAATGTACATTCGAGAATGAAATAAGCGAGGGTTTACCCTTTAATTGTTGGTCTCGGTTGATATACGATATCGAATTCGTCTATTTCAGTATTTCATTTAATGAGACGACTTGAGGTGTCCCTTTTCTGTAGGATCTGTTTTAGAAACAAGTTGGTCAGTGCCACAATGGTGTGGGCTTGGAAGTAAGACCAAAGATACCCTATAGTAACAACTAAGGCAAATGTCATCTTCTCGATGGGTTCGTAGTTGACCTATGAATCTTGAACCACACGACTAATGTAGTACACCGGTTTTTGTGTGGTGGATTCATGTCTCACAAAAGCAGAGTAGAGTACTCAGTTAGAAATAGAGAGATAAAGGTACAGTGTCTCACCAGGGATGGGCCAAGATAGTAGCAGAGGCGATGCTAGGTATTCTTTTAACTGTTCGAATGTCGTCTGACACTCTAGCATCTATACAAATTTTTGGGATTTCTTCAGGGCGTCGAAAAAGGTTTGTACTTTTCCCCTACTTTTGACATGAACAGACTTAAAGCCGCGATCTTTCTCATGATATGCATCATCTCCTTTAGTGTTCTAGGCGGTGTCATGTCCAGTATGGCTTATATCTTTTTTGGATTTGGCTCGATCCCTCGATTGGTAATTAGAAAACCTAGGAATTTACCTGATATAATCCCAAATGTGCACTTTGTCGGGTTCAGCCTCATGTTGTAGCATTCCAGCATTTGGAATGTCTCCTCCAGATCTGCGACATGGTCTTCTACACAAGTGCTATTGACGAGCATGTCATAGATGTAGGTTTCGATGATTCTGCCAAGTTGTCTGCTGAAAACATTGTTGACTAGTCACTAACAAGTTGCCTCTGCATTTTTCAGGCCAAAGGGCATGACCTTGTAACAATAAATGCTGAATTCTATGATAAAACTTGTTTTCTCCTCATCTTTTGGGGCTTTGCATATTTGATTGTAGTCGGAGTACGCGTCCATGAAACTCAAAAGCTGGTGGCCTGTTCAGTTGTCCACCAATTTATCGGTGTTAGGGAGTAGATAACTATCCTTTGCACATACTTGTTTAAGGTCAATAAAGTCTATACATATTCTCTACTTACCATTAGCCTTCTTCACCATGACTACATTGGTTAGTCATTCGGGGTGCCGTTAGCTTTTTATACCATGACTACATTGACTAGTCATTCGGGGTATTTTAATTCTCGAATAAATTCTACTGTTAGGAGTTTCTGAACCTCCTCTTGTATTGCACGCTAGTATTCAAGCGCGAACACCTTCTTCTTCTGTTTTACGAGCTTACAGCTCATAACTATGATTAGTTTATGGATGGTGACAGAGAAGTGAATATCTGTCATGTCTTCTGGAGACCATGCAAAGACTTTGGAATGCCGGCGGAGGCAGTCGATGATCGCCCTCTGTAGAGATGGTGGTAGGTGGGCTCCAACTTGGACACTCAGTCCGAGTACATTTGTGATGGGGATCTCAATAACTTCTTCACTGGGTGTAGGTTTGGGCAATTGTTTTGGTGTCATCTCGAAGTTCTAGGGTTTCTATTGAAAGACATTCTCTTTCCTCTGTCGCTATGGAGATGGCTTGCGAGTCGGGGTCACCGCAAAGTGTTGCAACTCAAATAGATATTTTAAACTTGATTTTCATATGCTTTTACTTGGCAATACTTTTAGGCCGTCTAAAGTTTTATAGTTTCAAGAAAAGAGGATTATATGTGCTATTGAAAAAGTTTGCCTAAAACAATCACCGAGACAATGATATAAGAGGTTTGATCATTTTATGACCTCTCACGAGTTCAAGACAAATAGTTATGATAATTATCTACCTTAAAATGTCAGGTGTTGAGCCATTTATGTATCTTCTCTTATATATTTGTCATATGTTAATAGTAGTCGAGAATAAAAATAATAATCCTCTCATGAGTCCAAGACAAATAGTTATGATAATTATCTACCTTAAAATGACAGGTGTTGAGCCATTTATGCATCTTCTCTTATATATTTGTCAAATGTTAATAGTAGTCGAGAATAAAAATAATAATAATAATAAATGTCAAAACCCAACTAAGTGAGGAGTCTGAGATGAAATATTTTGGAGCAATAAGGAAGTAGGATGGTAATGGATTGATTATAGTTTGAATTATATTAATATCATATTTGATTCTAAATTTTAATTATAATATCTATATTTAATTTTAATTGGATTCGGATTAAAAAATAAAAAATTATATCCGATCTTATGGTTTTTTCTAAAAATCTGATCCGATCTGATCCGACTCGATATACTACTTATCTTTAAAAAATCGATCCGATTCGATCTTAAACTGACATATACCTGATATATAGCCGACCTAAACCATAGCTTATACCTTCTTTTTTAATTTAATAATATTTGTTTAAGAATGAAAATAAAATTTATAAGTTACAACAAACTCTAAAATACTATTTATTTTATTTAATAATTTTATATTAAAATAAAATTTTATTTTATTATAAATTATTAATAGATCAGATCAGATTGGATTATTTATAGTATAAATTTGAATTCGAACTGATCCGACTATTTTAATATTAAAACTCGACTCTAATCTGACCTTGACCCTATTTTTGAGAAAAAAACCAGATCCGATAGATCAAATTTTTTAAATATTTATCGGATCGAATCAGATATTGTCATCCTTACAACATACGTGACTCTTGAATTTTTATAATAGTTGATTGAAGGAATATTATAATTATTACAGATATTTATCAATTTTAGAAAACAAATAAAGATGTCCGAACTGCTAAATTCATTCTTATATTTCAAATGTTTTTAATTTGTTATGTATGCATTTTTTTTTTCTTTAACTCTCATTCATGTTTTTGCCTAACATAATAAATTACCTAAAGTTTTTTTTTTTCTCGATTAATTTTGATGCTTTCCAATTGTTAGTTTCAGAAAATTTTTTGGATCCTCTCTCTCTCTCTCTCTCTCTCTCTCTCACATCTGGAAGGATTTATGGCAAAAAGACAAGCAATGTGTTGTTGATCTATTAGATTAAGACATTTTCTTAATTAATTTTAATATTGACTCCGAATTTAACTTTTAGAAACAAGAATTGCGACTAGTTTAATTGGCACAAATCATAAATAAATTTATAAATTATTTAGGTAATTGTTTGAGTTAGATTTTTAATTAAAAATTAAAAAAATAAAAATTTTAAAATATAAGTTTTGAGTACACACCATTTGATAAATAATTTGGAATGGATTTTTCTCAAATAAAAATGTGTTGTATTTGTGCTTCAAAGCATTTTCAAATTTATCACATTGACATATCATATTTGATAGTACCCTATTTAATAGGTTTCTAAAATTATACATGGTTATCCGATAAGAAAATCAATCACCATCAAAATCAAATTTTTTCATATTCCCGTGGACTCTCATAAAGAAAAATGAATCTTTCTAGAGTTCTAAACTTTCCTAAATTTTGAGAAAATCTAAATATTTCAGAAATTTTTAATTACAATCCTAACCATCTTGAAAAAGTTCAAACAAAAAGAAACTAGAGTTTTCTATACCCCTGAAAGACTATAAATATAGAGTATAGACAACTCTCGAGGGGGACTCAATTTTTACGCACGAAAGAGAGGCAATTCTATATATCATTCAAAGGGGGGTTCTATACCCAATTCTATATGTCATTTAGAGGAGGATTTCGTACCCATTTACATACACCGACAAATGTAAGATTTCATGCTTAATTTTATACGATCAGAGGTATGCTTTCGTATTATATTCTATATATAATCGGATGTATGATATCTACAATTACTATCAGTCTTTATTTCATCACTCATACTGACTTGAGTGTCGGAGTCTCCCTGTGGGGCCAACCCTGGTGGAGTTTTTGCAGGTTTCTCATCCGTGAAAAATCGACGAACACCACCGTCATCAGCTCTCTGCTTGAGTCGGAAGAGCAGGTATCTGTGGAGTAAAAATTGACTCCAACAGATTAGCGTCGTCTGTGGGAACGACTTACTGATCAGTCGTAGATATTTCAAATCTAGTTTCATTTTTTCTTGATAATCTGAATTCATTGGACTATGCGACAATCGGGACGAGGTAGTCGAGAGTACCCCTCGTTAGGTAATTCTCTAGCCCTCATTCTCTCGGCTTTGTATGGATAATTTGTTGACTATCTGTCTCATGGTACATTATGGAATGAACGGGCCTATGTCGCCCCGATCTATCGAAAAGATCTATCACCTCGAAGGGTCTTAGTCGTTCCGAACAATCGAATGGATCTATTTCCCCGAATGGTCTCAGTCGTCCTATCCTACCAAAGGGATTTATTTCCCCGAAGGGCCTCAGCTACCCTGACTCAACCAACGGGATCTATCTCCCTAACGGGCCTATGTCGCCCTTGATTGTTCGACTTGTAAGTCTTTCCACTGTTCGGACTGTTGGTCTCTCGATCTCTTGACAGTCTCTCAACTTCTTAGCCATTCAAATCGTTCGACCTATTGGTCTCTTGACCTATCGATTTCTCCATCGTTCGACTTGTTAGTCTCCCAATCATTTGATCTGTCGATCTCTCAGTTACTCGCTCTATGAATTTATCGACTCGTCGGTATCTCAACCTTCTAATCACTTGATCTGCTGATCACTCGACCTATCGATCCGTCGATATCTCAGTCACTTACTTAATAGATCCATTGACCTATCGATTTCTCAACCTTCTGATCATCTGATTTGCTGATTACTCGATCTGTCGACCTCTCCATACCTTAATCTCTCGATCGCTCAGACCTCTCAGTATCTCAATCTCCCGATCCTCCGACTACTTAACTGGGTGATGTTGATCTCTCGATTACTCAATTTGTAAATCAGTCGATCTCCCGATCCCTCAACTTGTCGGTCTCCTAATCGACTCTCTATCCTTTGATCAGTCGACCCGTCAGTATCTCCCTGAATGGGCAAATATCGCCCAGTTTATCGAACGAACGAGTCCTCCTGAACGAAATCTATCGTTAGGGATCTATTTTCTTGAACAGGCAAACATAGCCCATCTTTTTAAATGAAATCTTTCAAATAAGTCCTCCCAAACAGAGTTTATTACTAAGGATATATCTCCCCAACGGACAAATCTGACCCACTTTTTCGATTGAAATCTCTCAATGGAACTCTCTCAGATACAACTTCCAGCCGAATATATATAACTTATGCTTGTAATCATACGTCTCACATTGGTTCTGCATCCACTTTCTCTCGATTTTCTACTTACGAGCTCTAACCTCCGGATGGAATTCAGCTCCCTTTTTGTTCGAAATTGCATCACACCAGTTGCAACATTGCTCCCATATATTCTCTTGGCTATAATGCCTTCGACAATAAGCCAGCACTCATGCAAAGTCTGACACTATTCTCTCGCATCGGTCTCTGGCCTCTCGCATTTATCGAGAGTTATATCATTCGGTTAGAACACAGACTCCAGGTTAGTCTTCGGATCTTCTACTTTTTTCTTAGCACAAACATTATGTACTCCTGACCACTGCTTGTCTGAACTCCTGGTCATCTGGCCCCCCAACCTAAAGTCTCCTATTGTTCGAACGTGTCATCAATAAGGGATAGAACTCCCCGAACAGGTAAACACGACCTCTCTATCTAAAAGTTTCCTATCACACGGAGGGCCTAAATCGCTCAGATCCTATCGTTCGAATGTGTCGTCAATAAGAGATAGAACTCCCCGAACGGGTGGACACGGCCTCCTATCTAAAAGTTTTCTATCGTACGAAGGGTCTAAGTCGCATAGATTCTATCATTCAAACGTGTCGTCAATAAGTGATGGAACTCCCCGAATGGGTGGATACGGCTCCTCTATCTAAAAGTTTCCTATCGCACGGAGGGGCTAAATCGTCCAAATCCTATCGTTCGAACGTATCGTCAATAAGGGATGGAACTCCCCGAATTGGTGGACACGACCCCTCTAACTAAAAGTTTCCTATCGCATGGAGGATTTGAGTCGTTCAGATCCTTTCGTTAAAACGTGTCGTCAATAGGGGATAGAACTCCCCGAACGGTAGATACGACCCCTCTATCTAAAAGTTTCTTATCGCACGGAGGGTTTAAATCATCCAAATCTTATCGTTCGAACGTGTCGTCAATAAGGGATAAAACTTGCCGAACGGGTGGACATAGCCCCTGTATCTAAAAGTTTCCTATCGCACGAAAAGTGTAAGTCGCCCAAATCCTATCGTTCGAACGTGTCGTCAATAAGAGACGGAACTCCCCGTACAGTCTCATGTCACCTTGATCCACCGATAGAATTTAATTCCCCAAACGGGTCTATGACGCCCTGATCTACTATTCAACCTGTCGGTTTGGTTTTCTCTCGATTATTAGACCTGTCAGTTTGGTATTCTCACGATTGTTCGACCTGTCAGTCTAGTATTTTCTCGAACGTTCGATCTATCGGTCTGGTATTTCTCTCGATCGTTCGACTTGTCGGTCTGGTATTTTTCTCGATCGTTCGACCTGTGGGTGTGATATTCTCTCGATCGTTCGACCTGTCGATCTGATATTCTCTCAATCGTTTGACCTGTCAGTCTCCCAATTATTCGATCGTTCGACCTGTTGGTCTTGAAATAGCTCGATCATTCGACCTCTGGATCTCACGATCACTCAACCTGTCGATCTGACAATCTCTCGATCACTCGATGACTCGATCTCTCGGTCATTTGCTCTCTCAGTCTACTGACCTACTAATCTCTTAACCTTTCAGTCTTCTAGGAGGTCTCTTACAATTCACTCTACTCCTAATACCATTTCTTCAAAATGTAATTAGGAATGAGGGTAAATGATGGTACCCTATTTAATAGGTTTCCAAAATTATATATGGTTATCCGATAAGGAAAACAATCACTATTAAGATCAAATATTTCCATATTCTCATGAACTCTCATAAATAAAATGAATCTTTTTAGAATTCTAAACTTTATTAAATTTTGAGAAAGTCTAAATATTTCAGAATTCTCTAATTATAATTTTAACCATCTTGAAAGAGTTCAAATAAAAGAAAATTAGGGTTTTCTATAGTCTTGAAATATTATAAATACATAGTATAGACAACTCTCGAAGGGGGACTTAGTTTTTCCACACGAAAGAGAGGCAATTCTATACATTATTCAGAGGAGGGTTCTATACCCAATTCTATACGTTATTCAGAGGGGGTTTTCATACTCATTTACATATATCGACAAAGATAGAGTTTCACGCTCAATCTTATACGATCAGAGGTATGTTTTCATATTTTACTCTATATACAATCGGAGATATTAACTACTATCAATTTTTATTTTATCACTCATACTAACTTGAGCGTTAGAATCCCCCACCGGGTCAGCCACAGTGGGATTTTTACAAGTTTCTCATCCGTGAAGAACCGACGAACACCACCGTCATCGACTCCCTACTCGAGTTGAAAGAGTAGGTATCCAGTCCCGGTGAGATTTTTACATGTTTCTCATCCGTAAAGAACCGACAAATACCACTGTTATCGACTCCCTGTTCGAGTTGAATGAGTAGGTATCTATGGAGTAAAAATTAACTCCAACAATATTGAATATGCAAATTTACAAAACACAAAAGTTTTTCTTCACAATCTTTGTCTTGTTTATTTTAATTTATTTTTGGATGCAATCATCTCTTCATGGTAACATATGAAAGGCTTTATATATTTATATATTATGTCCAAAAAATTAAATTAATCAATATAAAATTTAATATTAACAAATTAAAGTCGAGAAAAATTATATCAATATTTTAAGTTATTTGTCATTCTCTCACCTTTTCCATGTTAATTAAAGGGTTGAAATAATCACGAAAATATACGTTCTTAATCGTGCAAAATATTATTAAAGAGATTAAGTAAATTAAAAATTAAATATCACTTCAAAAGTTTTAAAATCCCAAAGAAATTTCATTTAAAGATATGGGCTGTTAGAGCATTCATCGGCAATTTCGTAAGGCATTGACATTGACTTATTAGGTTAACACAGGAGTTGTTGATGGTTTATTATTTTTCTCCAATCCTCTCCCTCTTCCCCTTCTCTCCCTCTTTCTCTCCCAAAAAAAAAATAAAAATAAAAATAAAATAAAAAAGAAAAAAAGAAAAATGGTAAAGACAAAACAACAAGAATCGGTTGTTAGGGCACTAATGTTTTGACAAAGCTTATTTATTAGGTTTTTTTTTAATTAGGTATATCCGATAATCATATCGATTAAATTCGATTTAAACTGAATTGAATTCTTAAAAGATAAAATTCTTTTAACGTTTATTTTTTTATATACAAAATTTAAATTTAAAATTTTATTTAAGGAGAATTGAAATTTAGTTATCAGACCAATTAGATGATGATTTAATTATTAGAATAATAATTAGTTTATTAATTTGGTGTTGACGCTGACTACCCCATTCCATCCAAAGGTTTGGTATCGCCCAAAGGAAAGGAAGTTGAGCAGCACATATTTTGTGCATAAATCTAAAATATTAAAAATATGATTAATTACTATTACATTTTTTAAGATTATTTAGAGTCAACGTCTAATTAATATGGTATTGGGCACTATTTCACCTTAAATAAAATTTTAAATTTAAGTCTTATATATAAAGAAAATAGATATCGAAAGAATTTTATCCCTTAAGAATCTCATCCGATTCGAACTGAATTTAATCGAATCTAATATGATTTTTGAATACGACTGTTTATTTAAAAAAAAAAAAAGAGTAATATCATATATAGAATTTCTAATAGTTGGACGGGCAGGATATCAATATTGCTTGAAAATTGATTCTTACATCTCCCGATTGTTTTTCTATTTTTTAATCATCTCTCTCTCTCTCTCTCTCTCTCTCTCTCTCTCTCTCTCTCTCTCTCTCTCTCTCTCTCTCTCTCAAGTCTATAAATTTGGATAGTAGGAAGCTCTACCTCTGCCTCATTCTCATTTAGTTTCCTTTTATCTTGTTGATAGAGAGGGAGAGAGAGAGAGAAGAAAGAAAGAAAGATGACTTGCTTCGAAGTCTTTGGAGTCGTCTTTGGAGTACTGTGCTCAGTTGCAACTTTTTGGTATATTTAAACATTTGTAAAGTATACTTTTGGTTTTGAATAGTTTCATATATTATCTAAAAATTTTACTATCTGTGTGAATATTGATGTTGATAAGATTTATAATTGTTAAATTATCATTCAATAATTAAAGATTATTTTCTATTTTAACTCACGAAATATGATAACCATTTCATCCAATAGTTAAATTTTCTGCATTTGCTATGCTACTCTTTTCAAAGAGAGATAAGCTTTATTTAGTCTAATAATTACTGATTTTATATATATATATATATAGAAAGACTCGAATTCAAGATCATTATAAGAGAAGAAAAAATAGTAACAATTGAATTATAACTCTTTAACTAATTCCAGACGTCGACATAGTATGGGAGAACACTATCCATTTAGCCAGCCAATAACTATTCTACAGAAGTTGAAAAATATGTTGGGCTTTATTTAGGATGAAAAGGGTTATTGGTGAAATGAGAAAATAAGGAAGCTTCTCATACATTTCAATACTCACAACTCACAATTCTAGATCTAAAGAATTCAAATTCTATGTCTAGATTTTAACTTGTTTTGTTTTTGTTTTCTTGACAGTGTGTGTTGCATGGGTTGTCTTGCGGGTTGTCTTGCTGCTTGGGAAGCGGGATAGAACGAATACCATCGCAGCCTATGTTTTTTATTTGTACGACATCGTATCATGTAAACCACTTGTTTCTCCTTTAATTATTATATGAGTGAATCGTGGATGAGTTAAATCTTAATTGATATTATTTTTTATTAAATGTATCAAGTTTGAGTCTATATATTATATATATATATATAAAAAAAAGAAAAAACACACATACACAAAGTCATTTTGTCACAAATTATTTCTGAAATATAGAGATATTCACCATATTAAAAAAATTTTTATCATTTTTCATAATAGAAATAATAACCCTCTTAAATATTTTACAATTGATATTTTCAATTTACCAAAATGCGACTAAATATTTAAAATAATTTTAAAGAGACACTAAGATAATTTTTTGAAATGCTGAGACTCATCCTACCTTAAATCACCAAACTTTAAAGAATATACGTTTAAATAATACAATTACTTTGTCTGAAATAGTCTTGAAATTGAAAATTTTCACCTAAAATGTATTTTAAATGTTGAACATAATTTGGGTTAATATTTTTTTATAATAAATGTATAATTTTTTTCAATAATTACACGACATAAACTTAAAGATTTAAAATTTGGGTTTTTATTTTTCTTATCACACATATTTTATGTGTATTCTATTAAAAAAAAATCAACAAAGGTCGACAACCCGGCAATGGGATCCCCAAGAATCAATCAAACACTAAAAATCGTACTCACCCACGAATTCCTAGAGGAATTTTAGATAAAGGTATGGTGGTTTGAAGAACTTTTATCTTCAGTTCCCTTCAGCAACTTGGCAGACAAACTCTGATACCCAGATTATCAGATCCTTGGACCAACACAAGAAAGCATAGCAAATAGTATTTAAAAAAAAAAAAATCACATTTGAATTTTGGTTTTGTCACACACACACACACATATATATTTAATGCGTACTAAAGTTTGGGTGTTGGATATTTGGTTACCATTCATTTGATAATTCTTACGCTATTATTCTCATATAGTGAATTTTTCTTCGCTGTTTCTAATTTTTTTTTTTTTCTGATTTTGGGTTTTCCATGTAAACGTTTGTATTATTTTCTCTCCCATTTTCTTACTCATCTCTAATAAGAGTAAGGTCTTTTTTTTTTTTTTTTCTGAAGATGACAACGATGAAATATGATATTTCGCTATTGGATCGCAACACCAGATTTTTGCTTTGGCAAGTCAAGATGCACGTTGTGCTTCTGAAAATGGATTCGCTCTATTAGGGTTTGATGAAGTACACTCATCGTGGTCACCAAAGGAAAAACAACATAAAGGATCGAAAGGCTCTTTCCCATGTATATCAATATTGACTTCTTTTCATTAATTATTGACTTCATAGGAAGGTTCATCCATCGTTAGTTGGAAAAATGGGATAGAATTGTATTCATCATCCTGGTCATAATTTTTGAAAAAATAAAAAAAAAAATCAAGAAAGATTAATAACTACATATTTTAATGCACAACAACCAAACCTTATTATTATTAAAGGAAGATTTCAAAGTTCAAAATAGCATATGGAGTCTGGATTCACACTATCTATCTATCTATCTATCTATATATTATTATTATTATTATAAGTTAAGAGAATAAATTTGTTTATCTTTTAAAGAATTAACACATTTTTAGTCAAAATTTTATTTTAAATTGTCAAATAAAATACAGGAGAAAAATATAATGTTGATGACAAAAAATGAACATGGTAAGAAAACAAGAAAGAAAACAATTTACTATTTTTAATTTAGATTTTATCACTCTGAACACTTTAATTTTTAATTTTCTCTCTTTTGAAAAATTTAATTAAATTTTGCACACTCTAAAACTAAATACATTAGTTTTTCATCTTTAAAAATGTTAATTTAATTTATATTTTCTCTTTCTAAATACATTAATTTTAAGATTTCTATCTCAAAAAAAAATTAATTTAATTTTCACTCTTCAAAACTAAGCACACCAATTTTCTCTCTCTCAAAAATGAATTTGATTTATATTTTCTTTCTTGGTTTTAATTTTTCTCTCTATAAAATTAAGGATATCAATTTTCTTTCTCTAAAACATTAATGTGATTCACATTTTTTTTCTTCAAGTACATCGGTCTTAAGTCTTCCCTCTCTAAAATATCAAATCTAATTTTTCTCTTGCTAAAAAATTAAAATTTTATCTCTCTGAACACATTAATTTTAAATTCTCTCTAAAAAAATTAAATTCAATTTTGTCTCTCCAAAAAACTAATTTAATTCAAATATTCTCTCTCTAAACAAATTAATTTTATTTTTTCTCTTACCAAAAATACAAATTTAGTTTGTTCACTTTCTTAAATATGATATATTATTTTAATTTAATATTTTATTCTGGAAAAGGAAGATACTTTTAACACCTAAAAAATTGGTATATTTTTATCATTTTATAATATATTTGAGTTGAATTTAGTATACCAAACATGGAGAATGAGAAAAAAGTTATTGAGTAATTAAACAAAACTCGAATATAAAATATTACCTAATAAATACTAATATCTGGCCATTAGACCAACTATGTGTCGATAAAAATGGTGTTTTAATTGCATAAGGCATGAATGTGCCAAATGAACGATTTTGGACATTTTCTAAACTTGAGATATATAATTTTTAAGGAAAAATATAAAAAGTAATTTTAAACCATAAGCGAAACATAAAAGGCCATTAAAATTCTAAAAAATACAAAAATTTTTCATCAATTATAAAAATGTATAAAACTTCTCTGTCTCTCTCTGTCTGTCTCTATTTTAAAATACTTTAAACATTTATTAGAAAAAAAAAAAAAAAAAAACCGGGAAAAACCCCCCCCCATTATTGGGAAAAAAAAATTGGATTTAAAAAACAAAAAAATTTTAATAAAAAAATTCAGAAAAGATTAATTACTACATATTTTAATCCACAACAACCATACCTTGTTATTTTTAATGGAAGATTTGAGCTTTGGAAGTGTGGTTTCACACTATCTATTATTATTATTATTATCATTATTATAAGCTAAGATACTAAAATTGTTTGTCTTTTTAAGAATTAACACATTTTTAGTCAAAAATTTATTTTATATTGTCAAATGAAAGACAGGAAAAGAATATAACGTTGACGACAAGAAAATGAAGATGGAAAGAAAACAAGAAAGAAAAATAATTCACATATTCGTTAATTAATTTTTAAAAGGACGTATTAAAATCATACTTCTTATTATTTCTAGTTTTGGCCTAGAACTTTTTAAAAATTAATTTTAGTATTTTTATTTGTTAAAATATAATTTCTCTAAATTATGTGCTGAGGGAGGTCTTAAACCCACCAACACAAATTGAAGGGAAAAAATTTGGGATTTAAAAATTCCAACAACTAAACTAATGCCCCACCGGAAATTTTAGATAAAGAAAAAGCAAAAAAAAAAAAAAAATGTAAAGACAAAAGGACAAGAGATTGGTTGTTAGGGCACTAATGTTTTGACATAAACTAAATTTTAGGGCTAGATTTAGTTTACTAATTTGATGTTGACGTTGACTGCTCCATTCCATCCGAACATTTGGCATCGCCAAAGGAAGGGAAGTTGAACGAACCCTAATCGATTTGGTATGGATTGTAATTTAACTAGATTTGAATCAAATTTAGTTATATTTAATGTGACTATCAAATATCGATAATTTATTAAAAAAATTGAATAACATATATTCGGGGGATAAATCTAAAATATTAAAAATATGGTTAATTAGTATTACATTTTCTTTTTAGATTATTTATAGCAATATAATTTATAGATTAATAGTTTGACAGGCAGGCTATCAATATTGCTCGAAAATTGATTTTTATATCTCCCAAATGTTTTCTATTTCTTTTTTTTTTTTGGTGACAATGTTTTCTATTTTTTAATCATCTGTTTCTCTCTCTGTCAAGTCTATAAATTTGGATAGTAGGAAACTCTACCTCTACCTCATTCTCATTGAGTTTCCTTTGATCTTCTTGATAGAGAGAGAAGAAAGGGAGAGGGAGAAGAGATAGAGTAGAGATGACTTGCTGCGAAGTTTTTGGAGTCGTCTTGGGAGTACTGTGCTCAGTGGTAGCTTTTTGGTATGTTTAAACATTTGTAAAGTACACTCTTGCCTTTGAATACTTCGTATCAATAAAGTTTAACATATTACATGGAAATTTTAGCATATACGTGAATATTGATATTGATAAAATTTATAATTTTAGCACTTTTATTTTTTTCATTTGCTATGGTACCCTTTTTAGAGAGAGAGAGAGAGAAGCTTTATTTAGTCTAATAATTATGGTTTTCGTGTTACAAATCAATGAGATCATTCCATAGCAACTATTTTACAACCAAATGACTCAGATCAAGGCCGTACATCGAAAGGGTTATTGCTTAAATTTGAACAGAAAAATGAAAAAATAAGGAAACCTCTCATATGTTTCTCTCTACCTCATGATTTTGATCTTTTTTGTTTTGTGTGTGTGACAGCTTGTGTTGTATCGGCTGTTGCTCGTGGGGAACCGGCAGTCGACCCAGAAGTAGAATGCGCCGCTATGGTCTTGTCAAATAATGATGTTTTTCTATTTGTAAACCACTTGTTCTCCTTCAATTATTATGAATAAAGTGCCTCACATCCTCTTTGTATTGCCAAAGCTATTTCCTGTTGTGCTGAAAAAAGAAAATGTAAACTGTCTTTTTAACTGGGTCATATGTCATCAACATTATATCTTCTCTCATATCTCTCTCTCAAAATACTTTAAACACTTATTAGAAAATTCTTTTTTAGAATTCTTAAATCTTAGCTATTGACTTCTTTTCATTAATTTTTGACTTCGTAGGAAGGTTCATCCATCGGTAGTTGGGAAAATGGGATTGAATTGTATTGTATTCATGATCCTGGTCATAATTTTTGATAAAAATTAAAAAAGAAATAAAGAAAGATTAATAACTACATATTTTAATACACAAACAACCAAACCTTATTATTATTATTAAAGGAAGATTTCAAAGTTCAAAATAGCTTCTGGAGTGTGGTTTCACACTATCAATTATTATTATTATTATTATTTTTATTATTAACTAAGAGACTCAAGTTGTTTGTCTTTTTAAGAGTTAACACAATTTTAGTTAACATTTTATTTTTAATTGTCAAATGAAATGCAGGAGAAGATATAATGTTGATGACAAGAAAATGAAGATGGTAAGAAAATAAGAAAGAAAACAATTTACATATTCGTTCATTAATTTCTAAAAGGATATATTAAAATCACACTTCTTATTATTTTTTTGGCCTAAAACCTTTTAAAAATTAATTTTAGAATATTTCTTTGTTAAAATATAATTTTTCTATATTATGTACTGAGGGAGGTCTTAAACCCACCAACACAATTTGAAGGGCAAAAATTTTGGGATTTAAAGATTCCGGCGACTAATGCGGCACCGGAAATTTTAGATAGAGAAAAAGGAGTGGGGAAAGAGGTAAAGGTAAAGACAAAACGACAAGATATTGGTTGTTAGGGCACTATTGTTCTGACAAAATTACTTAATTATTAGGGCTATAATTAGTTTATTAATTTGGTGTTGACGTTGACTACCCCCCATTGGCCATTCCATCTAAAGATTTTACTTGTAATTACAATTTTTTTTTTTTTTTTACATATTTGAATTCAAGATTTTTTAAAAGAAGAGACAAATAGCGTCAATTAAACTATTATTCATAGACTTTAAATACAAACTTTTCGATTTTTTGTTAAACAATTGCTAATGGGTCTATCAACTCTGCACAAATTAACTCGCAATGATATTAACTAAAATAATTTTTTTTTGTTCATCACTCGGCCTTCACCCGGTATTTGAGATTTCACCCCGATTAATCCGGATCGACCTGCTGTCGGATTCTTTATAGGAGGAGGTCTTCTAATATCAACTTTTATGTTTTCGTGATGGTTTAAACCTCAGTCATAGTTAAGTGATTGAAATTCCTTTTCAACTATGCCACCAAATATTGATTTAACTAAAATAATGTAGCCACTAAATAAATTAAACATATAGAGGGTCACGTTATATCTTTAATTGGACATTACTATCTTAGCTACCTGTTATATATTTTATGGGATCATATTATCTCAGGTTAATCGTAATTAATATAAATTCAAATTTAGATTAAAAATCTATCATTCAGCTATCCCTCTTGTGCTTCAAAGTCCTGGCTTCATTCTGGGTCATTTGATATGAATTTGCCGGAATATATATTGGCATTTCTCCGGTGATCGATGGCTTCCCGGCAATTGGACTGATTTGTGCATTGTGATGAGTCTTAAAAGCAATCCACTTCAAGCCTTCATTACCAACTTTTGCGAGCAAGGCAAGAGTCTTTCAGGAGTATAAGAATCTGGCCCTCTTCAACTTTTACATCAAAAGTAAGCTTCTTGGAGGTCCACGTAATTTTGGGTGTGAGGGAATATAAGGAGTATTTGGATGGTGAGTTTATCGATTAATTTTCATAATAAAATAATTTAAAGAGTGTTGAAATTGTATTTTTTTTCATTATTATTATTTGTTTTGATTTGGTTGTGAGTGTTGAGTTGGTTAATTCTTTTTTTTATTTACTCTAAAAGCATACTTAAACCGTAACAAATTATGTAATAACAATTTTATGGGATCTCTCTACTAGATGTTTTAGAGTGCGAATCTTAATGCAATGGTTAACTTGCACCTTTGTGATCTGGAGGTCACAGGTTTGAAACATAAAAACAGTCTTTTTATAAAAAAAAAAAAAAAAAAAAAAAAATACTGTGTTCATATACGTCAACCCTCTCCTTATTCCCGCATTTTGTACATAAACTTTTTTTCTCTACTAGCTGCTTTAATATAGGAACACTAGTAATTTCCCATATCAATCATGATCAACGCTAGTAAGTTTTGAGAATACATCGGACACAAAAGCTGATTTGTTGTTTTAAGCAAATTAGAATGCACTGAATCAGCAATACCTTTTGCTATCCAGAAGATTTTTTTTGTTTACCTTTTCAGAGCTCCTCTTTCAGCGGCAAGACGGATGTAATTCAAAATTGGGACCGTCAGCTTTATGAATATCAGCTTTACTTGGTCTGCAATATTTGAGCGTAGATTAGCTCTGCAAATTCTCTCATCTAATCCGCCATCTCCCTATCTACTTGGCTCCTCTTCATAGCTTGATTATCCAATCATTTGCTGAGGCTCCCCATCTCCCCATCCTTACCCTGTAGTTTTTCAACGATTTCATGGCACATACCAATTGCCTCTGAGAAGAGATTCGCATCAAAACCTTCGAAAGTATGGCTTCCTCTGCTCTCTTCCCCTTCCAAGCCTCTTGGTTGCGAACGTCTTAGGTTTCAGCAAGGAGAAACAGCTGACTATATCAAAAAGAATATAATTAGCTATCAAAACCGACAATAGAAGAAAAAGTATTAATAAGATGTTCAATGTCCTAGGCTGTCTTTCTTTGTCACTTAGAGGTTGGGGCCAAGCTATTTGGTTAAATATTGTGAGCTGAGGTCATTTTAGCCATCTTTGAGGCACCAGTTTGCTGCGCTACCTGGCAATCCAAATATATCACCTTGCTGCATCCTTGTTCTCCTATTCCTTGGATTGCCAGAAGGATTCTGATTCATTTCTTTTGTGGCAGAAAGGTGAATTATCCCACAAGCAGCACTTCCTGTTGGACGATAAATGTTTTTCAGTAAATCACCAAGTAGCAAGATTAGTGATAGTGCAGATTAGTTTCATGCACATTCACAAGCAAGAGAAGGTAAACTTGTCAGAGTAGATTGAATCGAATATTCATGTAGAGTCATGTTAGTGTGTGGCAGTATCTCTTGTAATAGAGTTGGGGGACAATACAATGTATAACAATTCAAAAAATGGTATAGTAGAAAAGGTTTATAGCGAAAGCTGGCGTTATTCCATGCAGGAGAATTAAGCCCTTCAGGCTCAACAAGATGATGCATGAAAGCCACACTGGCACACTCCATTTGCTCATTGTGTTGGACCCATATATCCACTCTCCCAGCCTCCTCTGGAATCGCTCTGACCAGTTTAAGGAGAGAGAGTTTTGTCAATTCTGCAAGGACTCCTGCTTGGAGTAATCTCGTCGGGATATACTAGTTTGACAGAAAATAATAAGAAAAGATGCAATGCAAAGAAAATAAGCAAAAGCTATTATTGCTAGGTTTTGGTGGGAAATTGGGTGGTGAAGTATGGTTGCACTTATAGTGCAAAACTATGCAGAGTTTAGGATTTGCCAGAATCCCATCATTTTCTGAGCTCCCAATTTTGCCTGGAAAGTGCTTAGTTTTGAACACGCGCACACACAACAAAGCTTGAACTTGAATCTCATTGCTTGACATCAACTTGACAAAGAGCTGGCAATGCTTCACTGGTTAAATGAACCTCGTAAGCTAAAAGACATGCCCAATTTTTGGGAAAAGAACAAGAATGTTCAAGGTCTTTCGTAGGCACATAACACCATCTAGATACGAAAAGATATGTACTAATTTTGTTAATTCTCATTCTGCTAGAAATTGGGTTAGAAAAATGAGAATTTAGTGAAAAGAAGGAGGATCACTGGTGATGAATAAAGAGTAAAGGGCAGGCATATGCTGTAAAACTTCGCCCCTTCTAGATTGAAGATAGAATAAATTTTATGAAAATTAAATTCTGATCAGCCAGACAGGTAAAATATGTATCTCGTCTCATAACAGCACATACATGTGACAGTATATAAAGAAACCCAAAAGAGAAGAATCATTTTGAAATTCCTCCTAACTTTTCTCATGGCAAGTCTTCTAATTTAGTATTTAAACCTTTTTCTTATCTTTCGAGTTTAAAGTCGAGAAAACAGGTCACCTAGTGTTCAAAACATATAAGTATACTGTGGCTCCAGCTGGCCAAGTAACTCGATAGATCTGTGCAAAGTGGTGCTAATGTTAGATATAACACACAGCAACGCTTACAAACAGAATATTTTAAGTACGTAGATAGTCATAATGATTACTTTAGAATTACTGGTTCAAAATCCATCTGACTATAGGGTTGAGTTGCCCCGAGTCCTCTGGTTTTACCGGGTGGCCAGACCATGCCAATCTAATAGCAAAAAATTCATCTACGATGACACTTTTTGAACCTTGAAGTAAATTCAATAGACACAGGACATACAATTGTTATATGCCACAAATAAGGAAGCAGATGCAAGCACGTCTTTGTTCCTACTGCAAGCATTAAAAAAAATACATAAGAAGTGTTTGTGATACAAACTGCATGGAAGAAGAAACAATCCCAATGCCTTATTCCTAGTTTCTAACTTCTGGGCTGCTCTCACACCAACAGAACACGCCTGGGAAATTATAAAACACAAGCATGTGCAGATCTACACAACCCGTGTGGAGTCAATTAGGGGGCAGCCATTGGAGCTCAACACCAAAGTTCCAATGATCAATGGATGATTCAGGCTTCATATTAACCACTGAGGTATAAGCACTACACCCACCAACCCTAAGTCTAATCATGTGCGCAGTCATAGCTGAGTCCTTCAAGTAAGAGCAACAAAGAGTGTCCTTACACCCAATACCCACACCCACACTCTCAAACTGCCTGCAGGGGCTTGTGTCAGAACAGTTCAATGGGGACAAGCGAATGTTTTCAGAACAGTTAAATAGCATGACAGTATTTTGTTTAGAGATATTGAAAGGAAGGTTTTTGTCTAGCCTTAAGCCTCCAACAGGAAGATCAGAAGATAAACAGGTGTTTGGTTCAATCCTTGGTGGTTCTATAATGAATGTGTAAGTACTCTGGTTAATGCTGAGGATCTTATAGTAAAATCCTTCAGCAGATAAGAACTGTAGGGTGTCATTGTTGCAGTGGACCTTGTAGTTAGGATTTCCACAGTCGGGGTTGGTGCTAAATGGGTATGGAACCTCAAGTTTGCCACATTTGGGACAGGATGCAAAGGATGACACTTTACCTGCAAGAAAGAATGTGAAAAAAGTAACAACTATCATTTTCTCCATGGAAAACATAGTTGAAACTGAAATACTCTATGACAATTGAAATGGAGCAAGAGACCTCGGCCTAGGTGCCCTATTTATACAAAACTTGTGGATGAGCACGAAGAGAGTAAAGACATTTTAATTATATCAATTCAGTCGATCTCTTAACACTATTATTAAAGTTTACTTATTTTTACGAGATATTTGATATAAAAAGATTTAGTAAAATTATTATAATATGATTCTTTAAATGCATTGTTATTACCATAAAATCCCGTAATTTAAATATTTTTAAGATAAAAGGATATGCGAATACCCTTATGATCAAAGTGCTTCTATATTGAAGGACATGTTTGGCAAGGGAGAGTCAGTGAAAATATCATATGGTAATATAATTATATGACTATAATATCTTATAATTTAAATAGTAAAAGTTATCGAAATACCTTTCTAGTTTTATGGATATTCTTATCATTCTACTTCCAAATTTTGGCCGAATGGATCTTTGCCAGATGCACCATTGATGCATCATAGACAAATCACAAGTGAGCACGACTTGGCCTCTTGAATTACTAAAAAATTGAGCAACCAATGACTTCATTTTCTAGTTCAACATGGCCCCATCCCATGCACAGAGAGCATGTAACAATGAGGTTTTTTTTAAAAAGAATTTTGATACCAAACTATTATTATTCAAAATTATATTTCAAGTCATCCGATTTGAAGGTCTGCGAAAATGCTATTAGGGAGCGAGTTTCTCAGTATAGTTTTTTCTATTTTCAAGTTTTAAATCTAAGATTTTAGAGATTTAACATCTTATCTCATTAAGTCTACTGGATATCAATAGCAATGAGAACATAAGTGTTTGCATAAGATGTGAATTGGTACTGAGCAAGAAAATCCCTAGAAACTCTAAATGATTGGCTGGGAATCAGTTCTTCTTATTTTAATTAAAATATGATCAAATTGTTACATTTTATAAACTACAATTTAATGAAATAAATACATACAATTTCTGTAGCACAAAATTATTTGTGATCCGATTATTTTACTATTTTTTAATAATTCATAAAAGATAGAGAGTAACTTTTCAATAAAGTTACGATATTTATCGAGATGTTGTATTCATCATCATCAAGAGCAAAAGGGTATGCACTGCTTAGCATTGCATTAAGAGGAAGTAATTTTTCTAATATAATTTTTTTTATTTTTAAATTTTGAATCCAAAATTTAATTAAGAAATTTAACACCCTTTTTTATTAAACTGACTGTCTATCGATAGTTCAAGCCAACAAATAGTATTTAAGTTATTCGCTTGGCATTCATCCATTTTCAATTCTGAAGGAAACCAAAGATACATCTGCCTTTTTCACTGCATAATGGCATCCCCGGTGGAAATAGAAAGTGCAAATCATGGAATGTTGCTACCAAATTGTTTCTCTACATGCCACGTAGTAGAGAATAGGATTATTAAAGCTGAAGCACTAATCCCCACTTTCCTCTCAAAGAATTTTCTAAGAAGGCACTTAACCTATTAGGGAATCCCATTTCCCAATAGTGGTAGTAATCAATGATAAAACAATTAAGCAATTGAACTAATAGTGGAAAGGGACAATCATCCAAAACCAAATAAAACATGATTAGGCCACTAATGTTTAGAGAAAGTCCTTAAGTTGCGTGGGGACCAAAACGAAAATGGAAAATGAAAATTGATATAAAATGATATGAAAAATGACATTTTATAATAATAAAGAAAATAGTGAAAAAATACATAAATATAAAAAAATAAATAATTATTAATTATTTTATAAAAATAATAAAATAACTATATTTTATATATTTTATAATATGATCAAATATGTAATTATTAATTATAAAAAAATAATATAAAAAATTATAATTATAATTAAATAAGAAAATAATTTATTAAATATGAAACAACATATAAATACAAAAAAAATAAAATATTAATTAATTTAATATGTTACAACCATTTCAAAAGGAAAAAAACTGTTAATATTGAAAAGTTTTCGTATATCAAAGGCCGGATTTGTTTCTCTTATGTTAAAAAGTAAAGTTACTCTTATCTTGAGATCTCAAGCTACCTTTGGTCTTGAGTATCTGATTACTTATGTTCTAATCACATCTGGACAATAGTTTTACAAAATTCTCTCTTTACATAAAAGACAATAAAAAACCTTTTCTAAAATTTGAAATAGTTAAATTGATATAATAAAAAGATTAAGACTGTTTTCTAAAATAATATATTTTAAGTCTTGTTTAAAAATAATAAAAAAAAGGCCCACACGAGCTTACTTTTGGTAATATCTCTTCCTACCAAGATAAAAGTTCCTGAAAATTTTAACTATTTTTTATGTTTTTCTATTTCACCAAAAAAAAAAAAAAAAAATAGAGAGGCGCAACTCTCTTCCTGGGGCCTAAGTGAAAAGCAGTTCAATGATAAGTCCCAGGTTAACATGGTGGTAAAATGCAGCAAAAAACAATTAGTCATTCAGGCGACATCTGTTAGGCAGAAAGTGGAAAACTGATGAATCCTAAGCTATAACAGACAATCAAGCATGCCAAAGAAATGTAGTTAGTAGTTAGTTGCAAATACAGATGCAAGCCAAGTGCAAGCTAATGAACAACCAGGAAAAAAAATGCAAAGAAGAATCTCACCCAGTGGCATTTTCATGAGCCATGTTGAATCAGGTTATATCGACTTCTCCAACCTCGGCTCCTCCATAAGTGCCAGCCTCAGTAACTTGACCAAGTTGCTGCTCGTTCTTGTTGACATTGAGAGCATGCACCGACTTGCCTAAAATGATACAAAGTGATCTGCTCCGGCACAAGTTAGAAGACAAAATACTGAACTAAGGGGCTCCCTGTATCATGAATAATATCAAAGGCAGTCCTAAGACAGGAACACCAGATGAACTCTAGAAAACTTGCTGGGCAATTCGATTCATTTTCACCTGGACAAATATTGATGCCAGAATCCATTCCCAAAGTTGGGGCAATGATATAGGGAAAATCTAAGAAAAGCACTTCTTTTACAAATATTTTTATCGATCAAAACATCAAATGTTACAATGAGAATATCGTTTCCAACAGAGAAAACCCTTTTTTCCCAGCAAGAGCCAATTATTGGATGAC
Source organism: Dillenia turbinata (assembly GCA_037126225.1). Lineage (NCBI taxonomy): Eukaryota > Viridiplantae > Streptophyta > Magnoliopsida > Dilleniales > Dilleniaceae > Dillenia > Dillenia turbinata. The sequence goes on along the minus strand of JBAMMX010000028.1, from coordinate 8,282,854 downwards.
GAAAGTAACAAAAACACCCAAAACCATGTGATTCGGAAAAGCTTGTTATTTGTCTAACATTTCATGTCAAAGAAGCAGCAAACATATGCGTCATCTTTAAGGCCAGGGAAACACCTCAGGGCTCAAAAATCATGTTTTCTGCTTCCTTCTTCACAGAGTCAAACAGCACAGATGACAGATACCGCTCTCCAAAGCTGGGGAATACCACCTGGTGAAAAAGCAAATGCCAACATGATTAATTATACTTGTTTCTGAACTTATGCATCCTCGTACAAAGCATACTTATTGAATCAAGTCAACAAGACTAACAGCAATATCCTAAGTAAATAACTTGTACTTTTTAACTCAACAGTATTTACCCAAAGGGAAGAAACTTGAGACCTATAATAGTACTTCACCAAAATTTCTTCACACATTCATCTTAACCCCACACAATGGGTTTAGAAAAACATAATTTACTTTATAAAAAAAAAAAAAAGAGGAGAACACTCACAATGACTGCGGATAAAGCAGCATAAGCAAGAAGGCAAGGACTCCAAGTACAGCTAAATAGTAATTAATAAGAAATTAGAATTTACCACAATGAGTTTCCCAGCATTTTCTGGCCTTTTTGCTAATCTAATTGCAGCAGCAGCAGCGGCACCAGATGATATTCCTACCTGCAACACATATTTTATTGGTCATCATGAAAAAATGAAAATATCTCATGTAAGAAGTCAGAATACACATGGCAATATGTATAGCTTCCAAAACACCAAAAATAAATTCTTTAAAAAGATTGAGTAGCGATTTACTTACCAGCAATCCTTCTTTCAAAGCAAGAAGCTTAGCAGTTTCAATAGCTTCTTCACTTGATACCTGCAAATCAATAAAGGTCAAAGGTGCCACAGTGCCCACAAAAATCCAAGGGATTAAGGACTGTGACTGGAAGAGGATGCTCATGAAGAGCTTTATAACTTACTTGAACAACTTCATCAAGTAAATTCACATCCAGAACTCCAGGAATGAAACCAGCACCAATTCCTTGAATCTTGTGTGGACCTTAGACAAATTTCAACACACAATTATAAATCGGGGAAGTTGGGGTTGCACGAACAATGTTTGCTGCAAATTCATTAGAGGGTGAAAAAAAATACAAAATAAAGGCTACCGCATCAGGCTATAAATGTACAAATAGATCTTTTTCCTAAAATCTGATTTGCTGTAGGTTTCTAACAATTGATTAGTGGTAAAAAGGAAGTAAACATCAGAAAAAAAAACTTGCAATGAGGACATCAAAGTGGCATGATTAAGCCTTTCTATGTTAGGGATGGTAGAAAACCAAAAAATATATATATATATATATATATATATATAGAGAGAGAGAGAGAGAGAGAGAGAGAGAGAGAAGAGGTCAGGCTCAGGATAATCGGAATTGCATGATAAAGAAGCCTGCTCAGATGTAAGGATTAATTTAAATCACTTGACCGAACTGCTACAGCTAAAAAATATGTTCCAAAATAGTATATGAAGAACAGAAACCTCACTCACCAGGTTTTCCTCCAGACAATACTGCACTTTCAACAGGTTCAACACCATACAACTGAAAGCATACAAGAAGGATAATTTTAAACGAAAAGAACATTTTCTGAGGCACAGTGAACTAATATAAATCCAAAAACATTTAAAACTCACCTTAATATCAGGGTTTTGCTCTTTCAGGAACTTCCCTGCACCTGTTATTGTACCTCCAGTCCCAATGCCAGAAACAAAGGCATCGACGTTCCCACCAGAACCCTTCCAGATTTCTGGGCCAGTGGTTTCATAATGAATCTATTAAAAAAAAATAGTGGCAACAAATACATCAAATCCATTGAATCATCTAGATAATTATGCACAAAATAAAGAAATCAATGATACCATGGGATTAGCAGGGTTCTCAAACTGTTGAAGAATATAGGAATTTGGTGTCTTTGCCATGATCTCTTCTGCTTTTTGAACAGCACCTTTCATGCCCCGAGCAGGATCTGTAAGAACCAACTCGGCACCAAAAGCTCTAAGAATGATTCTTCTCTCAAGACTCATTGAAGCAGGCATGGTTATAATAAGCTTGTAGCCTTTTGCTGCAGCCATGAATGCCAACCCTATGCCAGTGTTACCGCTGGTAGGCTCAATAAGAACACTCTTCAGCAGCCATAAGTTATAGCATGTCCATAAACACAAAAAATTCTGTCAGTAAAAGCTTTCACTATCGTCTTAGCTCCCGTGTTATGTGGAAGATGAGCACAAGAAAACATGGGAGGTTCTGAATTATTGCATGTTTATCCTAACTTTGATGGTATTGTTATTTGCGAGGCCTAGGAGGAAAGGAAATAATGGCATAATCAGTGAGGACAACAAGGATATATAAAGTCCACCCCCGAGATCATTTTTAAATGTGTCATTACAAATAAGTTAACAAAGGCATATGAATGTCATATCTAGTCACTGACCTCTCCTGGCCTGATAAGGCCTTTCTCTTCTGCATCTGCAATCATACTGTATCCAATTCTGCATGGCCAAGAGTAAATCAAATTATTAAAATTGCAAAGATAAAGTAAACAACAGCAAATGGTCACCAAATGCTAGTGACTACAGCAGCATAATATGCACCAGACAAGACAAGTATGTGTACAAGTGTTAAACTACTCAATTTTCCTCGGGTCACTGACCCCTGTAACATCCCCCCGGGGGCACATGCTCCAAATTAAAGAAAAATATACCATCAGAAAGGAACTAAAGGTACAGAGTGCACACAACAGGCATGCACACATAGTGGTCATGAAC